>MU134428.1:48093-99790 GCA_015039355.1 Ramaria rubella | reverse complement strand
TGTGGAGATGATGTGTCTGGCGGACTGGAGGTAGCACAGCAGATGATGGTCTGGCGAAAGCTGATGATGATAGGCACGTGTGCAGTGAGTGTCTTTTGTAGTGTAGTAGGCACTGTCGAGTATCATGCTTGTCAACGCCTTCTATCCCCATCTCCCTTTTATCTCTCTTTTCTCCCTGTTGTTTCTATCTAATATTCCCATTTCCTTCCCCCCCCTCCTCCTTCCTACTCACTTCTACAACTGGCGCTTCTATTTGTGATTTAAGCGCCCGGTGACGTGTGCAAGTTGGAACCTACCTGGGCTACGTCATAGGTCACGTGACTTCTGTTTTAAGCACCCAGAACATTCAGTCAGTTCGGAGACTTTCCTTAATTAGTAGTCACTTTGGCAGTGGGAGTCCTTAGGCTTTTCTCTTTGGATTCCCATCTGCCAGGCCCTAGTGTGATATTCCACTAGCCCCAGAGGTTGCCCTTATATTGCCCAGTTCAGATTGAATCAGATTGTCTAATCCAAATCAGGTTGGCAGGTTCAGAGTCAGACTTTGAAATGGAATTGGCCAATTTAAAGTCTGATTTGGAGCTGGATCTTCCAATTCAGGCTTGGATTGGCCAGTTCAAGGTTGGAATCAGACTTATATATGTTCAGTTGCAATGTCTGATTCCAAAATTTGGGTTTTCCAAGCTGGAGTGAGATTGAGAGCTGGATAGTTTGATTCACAGTAGGATTTGGACTCTCTGATACACAGATCAATGGGAAAACCCTCAAGGCTGCTCAGGACCCAAAACCCTAACCCTCAACCTGCCTGAAACAGCACTGCTGCCAGCTTGGGTATTTTCCCAGGGTGAGGATCAGGCAAGCTCCAGGGAGGTCCCAGTGGCTCACTTGATTTTCCCTGTATTTTTCCAAATTATACTGGGGCTGCTGTGGGGCTCCCAGAGTGGCCCTTCAAACTCCGAGTTGACCAATGCTGACCAATCCCTCGGCGCCTAAAAGCGCCCACGGACCCACTACGCTACTTTAATATATATGATGATTGATGTACTTACTTTGCAACTATTGTAAAGTTACAGTACATAAATTGTATGATATTTATACCAAAGTCATATCATGTTTGCATGTTCCTGCAGAACCATGAAAAGATGAATTTGCTGCACACAGATTACATAAGGAAACACTAATATGTATATTTAACATTCCATTGCCCAAGTTTCAAGCAAATCCGTTTAGAAACCGTAAAGATATCGCGTTCGCGAATATCGTATTTCATTCCAATCGAGCGCCCGCCTTAGATAATGCAAATAGTGGTAAACCGAGCCAAAGAAACGGGAATACGTACTGACTTTGGGCAGACCTGCCGAATTAATTCAAAGGGATATGCACGGAAACGACGCCGTCCGATGGCGTCTACGTACAAACTTAAGTAGTCTCGAAGCCAGACCAGTTCTTTAACCTTACATAATTGGCAGGTGTGGAGAAAGGAACCGCAGGGTCAGTTTCTCTTCTCTGTCACGGCTTTCAGCTTGAACCGGGGGGATTATTCTCGGATCTACCCATTTTTTCTTGTCGACCAACTTGTAGATCACCTACATCGGTATCATAGAAATTTCGCCCCAGAAGTTGAACGTTGAACGTTGAAAAATCTAATTACCATTGTTTATATTATTATTATTTACCTTTATCGATAAACAAGTTCTACATGCAGCGTTTCGTTCCGTGCATCAAACCTTGCCTAAATCAAAACGCTGAATTCAGATACGAATGAGGTTGCATCATGCCATGAACCTTTGCAGAAAAGTACCGCTCATATGTAGCTTATCCCTCGTTTGAGATTACTTGAGCGCAGCCCCAACATGACCATCACAACGCGAACGGTTCATTTTGGAACGAGACTCATAAACCCCGACAAATAGAGATGTATTAACTATTTTACCGGAAACATTTAAGTGAGCGCAGTCCAGTTAAGATAGCATCCCTCTTAGGAGAAAGTAGAGTTTGCAGCATGTCTGCTTTCTTCTCTCAGACTGCATGTCCCGCCACCAAGATATCCCCAACCCCTATTCCTTTCCAACCCATTGCCGTCGTGGGCGTGGGTATTCATGCCCCCGGGGGGATTGACAACCTTTCTGGTCTCTGGGATACCATCCTACAAGGAAAATCACACGACGCACACTTTGCCAGTGACCCACGCTTTCTGCGTCGTTTTAACCCGAACGATTTTGAGACCTTATTTTCTTTCATACCACGCGAGAATGTATACGCAAACCTCCTCGAGGAAACACCTGGACTGGACGAGGAATATTTCGGCATCACCAAACGTCAGAGTAACTGCATGGAGGCCCAACTAAAGGCATTGCTCCACGTCGCGCACGAAGCCTTGGAAGACGCAGGATTCACTGGTAGGGCTGATGGTTCGGCTCTCGATCCCACCAATGTTGGAGTTTACGTAGGGGCAGCCGCCGACCAGTTTGGCAAGGTGACCTCTCGTACTCACTCTCTCAGACATGAACTGGCCATTTATGCCTTGATTTGTGCGATAGGATCTAACCATTTATCCGATCGACCTATACAACCTGACTAGCAACCAACGCGCATTCTTGTCCGGCCAGATCAGTCACAAGTTTGGGCTTCGCGGTCCCTCAGTCTCTGTCGACACGGCATGTGCTGCCTCAATGACGGCCCTCAATGACGCCTGTCGCGCGCTAGCCACTGGGGAGTGCAACGCGGCCCTCGCTGGTGGTGTTCATATAATGTCACCTGTCTCGGCACCGGCTGGTATCATGTCCCTCAGGCTCGCGGGACTGCTCGAGACCAAAGGCCAGTGCCAACCCTTTCTTGCTAGCGGTAACGGGTACTGCAGTAGTGAAGCCTGCGGTCTCGCGGTGCTCAAACGCCTCTCGGACGCTATTCGTGATGGTGATCGGATACACGGTGTTATTCAAGGATTTGGTGTTGGGAATATGTCTAGCGAACCCTCGATCCTTCGTCCCGAGGGCCATCTCGAAAGCGCGATCCTGGCCAAGGCAATCGCGACATCCGGCATCGATGTTAAGGATATCACCTTTGTCGAGGCTCACGGCCCTGGCACGAAGAAAGGCGATCCTGCTGAGCTCTTTTCCATCTGCTCCGTCTTAGCTCAGCCAGGAAGCCGTACTTTGAGTAACCCCCTCATCATTGGGTCGGTAAAGGGCAATGTCGGCCATTCCGAGGCGGCATCGGGAGCTACGAGTTTGTTCAAAGTCCTCGCAATGATGCGTCATCGAAAAATTCCGCCACAGGCTGGTTTTCATCTTTCGAAATTGAATCCAAACCTCCGTCCTTTCTTCGACCATCACCCCATCACAATCGTCAATACCGAACAAGATTGGAATGCTCATCGTCGCATCGCTGTAGTGAGCAACTTCGGTGCATCTGGATACGCGGGCTACATGGTGGTCGAAGAGCCGGCGTCGTTCATACGTCGGGCGGAATCGCCAGAGGGGAAAGTTTCACCGCTTCCTTTCATCATATCTGCTAAAAAAAAGTCAACTCTCTCGATTCTGGCCCAGCGTTATGCGGATTGGTTGGACGGCGAGGGCAGAGCAGAATATCTTCCCGGTATATCATACTCGACGACTGCAAGACGTGAGAGCCACCGGTACTTCATTCCCTTCCAAGCCAAGTCGCACGCGGATTTAGCGCAGCAACTACGCAGCGACACGTTGCCGGTGATGGACAGATCGTCACTCCATCCTCGTTCTTTAGCATTCTGCATTTCTGGCCAGGGAGGCCCTCGTGTCGACCCACGCCAGACCACGCTCTATGGGGTCTCGGCAGCTTTCTCATCTACCGTAGATGAGTGTTTCAAGCTGGCAGAGAATGAACGATTATTCAATCCAGACGATATTGAAGTATTGGAGCTCTTCGCTTTGCAGGTGAGTGTCTCATAAAGTAAACCCCGTAGAGAGTCATTGAGTTTTTTGCTTCATAGATGGGTCTCGCTCACATGTGGACCGCATGGGGCATCAAACCGGTAGCCATCGCTGGGCACAGCTTTGGCGAATATGCGGCTCTCACCTGCGCTGGTGTGCTTTCTCTCCGAGATGCTCTCAAGCTTATAGGAGTCCGTGCTATGTTAGTGCATGAGAAATGCACCGAGCCCTTGAGCAGGATGGCAGCTCTAGGTCTGCCACTTGCGGTTGTGCGCGAACTTCTAGACCAGCAGCACACTCCAAGAGTTGAATTAGCATGCATTAACAGCGAGGATCGATTGGCACTTGCGGGCACACCAGAGGATTTGAAAGCCTTTCACGAGGAGGTTGTGAAGGTTTATCCCACAGCTCGGTGGCAGCTTATCGATAACATGAAAGCCGCTTTCCACTCTCGGTTTATGGAACCTCTCTGCGAAAAGTTCTCCGACGCCTGCAAGGAGGTCACTCTCCATCCTTCGCAGACAGTGGTCCTGTCTGGACCATTGGGGCGTATGTGTTTTCCCGGAGATGAGGCTCTATTGCAATTAGACTATCTTGTCCGGCACTGCAGGGAGACGAACAATTTCAGCAAGGCGATCTTGGATTACAAACATCACCACGAGGGCGCAGGGGGATCGCAGCCGGATTGGATTGAATTAGGCCCCCATTCCACAACCGTAGGTTTCATGCCTCGTTCGTCCGGGCAGCTCATGCTAGCTTCGTTACACAAGGGGGGAGCTGGATGGACGACCACGGTGAATACCATGGCGAAACTGTGTGCTGAGGGCCATGTGATTGACTTCTTGGCGTTTCATCGAGACATCAATCCTAGTGTCCGGCACGTCGATCTGCCTCGATATCCCCTCCATCCGCAGCCACATATATATCCTGTCAAAACGTATCCGGTTCCGAACCAGCAACCTCTTTTGTCTCAACCCACTCCAGCGGTCAGAGAGGTTACCCACTACTCGCGCATAAATTCTGCAGAGTTGTCATCCATCCTGAAGAATCACATTGTTGCCAATCAGCCTACCTGCCCAGTGTCAGTGTACATGGCACTCGTGTTCGCCGCAAGCGTCCATGGGGACAAGACAAAGTCGACATTCCGTCTTTCACAATTCAAGTTGAACAAGCCTTTCACAAGTTTGACTGCTGACTGGCTGCAAACTCGAATGACATTTTCTTCGCCTACGGCGACCCCTACGATCTTCGACGTGATCAGCAGCAGAGGCGACATCCACGCATCCATGCGAGTCGATATATGTCAGGACAAAGTCTTGCTTGATTCGCTCAGGCTATTGAAGCCACTCGTCTTGTCTTTGCAATCCATCAAGGATCACCCAGAGACAAACGTTCTTGGCGGGCGACTGGCGTACGATCTTTGGAGCCAAACTGTTCGTTACGGCCCTCAGTGTCACAGCCTCCATCGGGTTTGGTTTTCGGGAGACGGATACCAAGCCTGTGCACTATTCTCCAATAACCCAGACGAGGTTGCACACAGACGCGCACTGGAACCTAGTGATCTGCAGCACTTCTCGCCGATCTTGGTCGACCAGGCATACCAACTCTTAAGCTTGTTAGTCAACACATCTCCTACTCGGGATAGGAAACAAATCTTTGTACCGCGGGAGATAGACCAAGTCGAGATCGCTGTGTCGAAGGTTCGCGACAGTATCTCTCTTGAAAGCTATGCTTCATTTGAGCTCTCCGACGGTCACGTGGTGGGCCAAGTTTTCACGTTCGACAAGGACCAGAGACTGGTTGCAGCCTTCCGGGGTGTCTCGATGCGTTCCATGCAGATTACGACGCCTCCAACCATGACTGCAATCGATACCACTGGCATTCAAAAACCAAAGACGGGACCTGCGCCCTCAGCGCCATTGACACCCCTCTCTAACCCAATAGCACACTCTGACTCGACGCCATCCTCTGCGCCGTTGTCACCCGCACAAGTTGGAGAGTCGTCCAATGGCCAGCTGCGAAAACTTGTGACCGACGTTGTGGGAAGGGCACTGAGTACAGATAAGATTCCTACGGACAGAAAGGTATGCTTTTAGTTCATTAATGTTCGTCCGATGAGGTGCTGATTCAGAAATTACTTACAGCTCGCAGAACTCGGGCTTGACTCGCTTTGTGCTGTCGAGATCATAGCCGAGATTGGGCGTCTTATTCCTAATCGTAAGCTTCCCAATGAACTCCTTGCCAAATCCGATACTACGCTGGAAATGGTGTTCGAAGCCTTACACCTGTCATCTTGGGCGCAACGTATGTCTAATCATATCATCATTGAGCGAATCTCAAACCTCATAATAGCCTCTGACTCCACCCCGTCACCTCCATCGCTGTCGGCACCAAACGACCAGGTTGGAGGGTTGGATGACGAGCTACAGAATCGCGTGTCTGAGATTGTGCGGACCGCACTGACAATAGATCGGATTTCCGCAGACCAAAAGGTAAGCCTTGGAATTCTTAACATTTGCCTGACGGCGCACTGACTCGACCACAGCTCGCAGAACTTGGTGTCGATTCGCTTTGTGCTGTCGAGATCAATGCAGAGCTTGGGCGTCTACTTCCCGACCGCAAGCTTCCGGGGGACCTCCTGGCCAAATCGGATACCACTCTCGCGACAATATTCGAAACGTTGGGGCTATCGTCGGCGCAGCCTACATCTGCGGCGTCGAGTAGCAGCTCGGCGGCCATGCTTGATTACATCGGTGCCAATCCGGAGCTGATACAGGACAAGCCAGGAAATACGGTCTTATTGCTCATTCATGACGGCGGCGGAACTGCGTTGGCCTACCGCTTACTTGGCGATGTCGGTTGTACTATCCTCGGCATACACTCTCCTGGGCTGCGCGAAGGTAAAGGCATCGTCGGTATTCGCCACGCGGCAGACCAGTATGCTTCTCTTGCACGTCAATGGCTCAAACAATCCGCTCGTCCCTCTGCTCGGCTTCTCGTCGGTGGTTGGTCCCTTGGTGGAGGTATTGCGCTTACATTGGCCTCCGCCCATCCGGATCTGGTCTCCGGAGTGGTTTTGTTAGACGCGAAGCCGCCTGGAACGGCCCTTATGACGACAGAGGAGGCAGAATATCTAGTTCCTGCTGCAGTCAGTCACTCATCGGGCGGATTTAATGCGCTAGTGCGATCACAACTTAAGATGAACGCACTCTCGTTGAGAGCTGACCCCGACTTAACAACAAGCTCTCACTCCCTTTTCTCGCACTTGAGGGTCCCCGTCTATGTTGTCACTGCCATCGAGTCTCTCGGAGGACGGGATATGCTGGAGTCGACCACTCAAGGCTCATGCTCCGCATGGATGTTGGGACACGACCGTGCCATTATGGCTGAGACGGCATGGAAAATGACACTGGGAGACCTCCTTGTCGGTACGCAGCGGACTCCCGGGGATCACTTCTCCATGTTCACGCGCGCCCATGCCGAGAGTACAACACGAGCAGTACGAAGCGCTGTCGCAGCTCTCGAGACCTATTGTGTGGTTCACTGTGAGCATCGGCTCGGAATCAAGTGGTGACATTATGCGACCGACCTTTGCTAAAATTTCTTGATGTTTAACTATTCAACTACCTTGGTATGAGGCATTTCGATCTATCTAGTTCCCTACGTCGAGACAATATTTGGTTACAGTAAATCCGCACAACCGCGAACTCGGTGCTTAGAAAACTCTCGCCGCCTTAGACGAGGAAACAAAGCCATGAGTTTAGCCATGGATTGACGGTAAAGTCCCAATGAAAACACCCACTGCGCAGAACGGGGCGGAGCTGCGCCCAGCTGACAAACCGATCTGATAAAGTGCAGTTTTTTTTTCCGCGTCAAGCGGTTGGGATATAAATTCATATGTACACTAGATATGCTGAAATATAGCTTAATATGTTTCACACTGATCTCACAAAAGTATCAATATCAGGTTGGAGATGCACCAATATGCATGTACTAGTATATTGTCAGTGCAACAAATTTCTAATCTGTGCCATCCCACATGAATCTGGTCGCATTAGTGCTGCTCAATTCTTACTTTGGTTTGCTCGGGTCGCACGTCGAAATTTTCGAATCCCACGTTAAGCGACGTAGCCGAAGGCCTCCAACGAGCAAACTTGTCGAAGCAGTCCTGGGTGGTTCAACAAGTTTGCTCGTTGCGGAAGCAAATTCTACCACCCTCGGCGCACCGGCAGCATGGTTATTCAGAATGTTAGTAATGAGAATGCTGAAAGAGATACAGGAGCTATTAATTGTCACAGCTGTCGGCCTGGTGGCCTTCGCAGTCCCACTGACCGGAGATAGTTGCCAGGGGGGTTGGGGGCCTATGAAAATATCCAGAAATTCAAGGTTTTCTTTGTGCTATTCCTCTGTTGGCACAACCAGTGGATCCACCATATGTATAGGTATAGTACTTAATGGTCTACTGTGATTCTGATTGAATCTTCATGTAGGTTGAGCTGCAGGACAGGTAATATTATGTCGAATCTTACAGCCAATGGAGTGGCTGTGGTCAGCAGCTTACCTATGATTAGAGCTCTGTAAGGGGAACTCCACCTCGGCCTTCAGCGTTTGCTAGGTTGAGTATGCTTACTAAAGCATAGTTCCTACTCTACAGTCCGGTAGACTCCTGGGGAGTGCATACCTGGTACTACATCCTTCTTGTCTCCTTATCATCATCTGTCCCCAACCTATCATGGACATGTGATAGACCTAACATTCTATCTTTAGTTATCTTTCGGCAGGTTATCTCGAGTATCTCTGATTGGTAGATAGTGCTGCACTTATCAATTGGTCAATAGCCATTAGACATGTTTCCTATCTAGATGCCCCTGACTCTCATGCATCTATATAAGCAGTAGATAGCTCATGTACATTCGCTATCCTTGTTATACACTTGGGTTATAGGCATTCGTCTTACAGTCCATTGACATCCCCTCACAAGTTCTGGTTTTTCAAACAAACCAAGTGAACAGGTGGCACCTCAATTGTTCCTCTTCCTTTGGTTGTGTGGTCCTTAAAAATTTTTGGAGCAAACAAACCAAGCCAACTGAACTAATAATTGAGCAGCACAGGCTGGCCCCACTTCCGTAGCTTTCTCACAATTAAAACTGATCCTGCAAATAGCTGGTGCTTGGAGTGAACAAAGAAGATACTCACAAGCTTCTTTGCAGTGTAGCTGGGCACTTTGATAGTCATATATGTCAATTGAAAGTGGCCTGCCAGCCAGATGAGGCTGGTATTTTTTTTCATTGTTTCTAGCCCCAAGGGTGACATCAACTTATGAAAATAGTAACTTAGATGATTGGGGTTATGTGCAGGGGTGAGTGCATTATAAGCTTACATGACAATTGTGGTTGAGGCTATACAGAGTGTTTGCAGATGTAATTGCTAGTGAACAAGTTCCTGTGAGCTTAATTGAAAAAGAAAACAGATAATGTGCGACCATTGGAAGTCTTGTTAATATCATGTGGAACCTGGTCATCAAGTTTCTGCATCTTGGGCTTGAATTCAGGAATAAAGGATGACGAGTTGGGAATGAATGTTGTGCCCAGGCAGCCAGGCCTGCTCACATAGTCGAAGCACTGTGAATATCATGGGTTATAATGTGTTACAGCTGTTTTGAAAAACCTTGCAAACAACTTTTTTTTTGGGTCAGAGATGATAATAATAATAATATAGTATTGGTGCCCTATGCTTGTGTTCTCCTCCTAACTAACTCCACCCATGTAGAACAATGAATGACTTCAATCCATTGTCACTACCTATGGCCCATGAAGACCAGGAGGAGAATGCCCCTGTTTCCCAAAGTGAAGAAGTGGACCAGCCTTCTAATGGTGCACAAGTTAATCCACAATACCATCCTCGTCTCAATAAGTCCACACCCTTGGGGAACAATACTGCACATTGGCTTATTCTTCTCCAACCACAGAGTATGTTGCAGGTGCAGGTGCTGTCAAAGAGGCCATTTGGCTGCAAATGTTGCTGAACTAAATCAGTTTTGAGCAAAAGGGACCTACCATAATCAACTGCAACAATACTGCGGCAAT
The DNA here is from genome assembly GCA_015039355.1 of Ramaria rubella. Lineage (NCBI taxonomy): Eukaryota > Fungi > Basidiomycota > Agaricomycetes > Gomphales > Gomphaceae > Ramaria > Ramaria rubella. Next base: position 89,796 of record MU134428.1, on the reverse strand, counting down.
ATCATTGTCCAAGAATGCCACTTCCCACTCACACATAAAACATATCAATATAACCTTTGAAAATGCGTCAAAGCTTGAGACATCAGATTCAGGTACTTGAAAACAACAGACATGCCTGCCAACATTCTTACAAAAAAAACTCGCACATCCAAAACACTAGAACTTCCTATCCATGCTGGGTTTACAGCTGTTTCGGGTACATAGGGCAGAGTTGAAATTTCACTCTGTGAGTTGCACGCAGGAAAGAATGTGCCGTAGCTCAAAAACCATTGCAGATTAAGAACTGATAATTGGTAGGTAGCATGTACTAGATGATAGCTACAATTACATATATAAATTATGTCTTATTATGAACATTTAAGTTTTGGGAGATTTCAGGCTGTATGTGCCATTATAAGCTCAATTCCTTTCCTTTTGGCTTGTAAATCTCACATATTGAAGCCATGTATAGTTAAATAGTTTAGAGAAACAAGGGGACAACATCCTCCCTTGGTTTTAGAAGAGGAGAGCTGCATATACTCAGAGCTCTCCCATTGTCCCCAGTCTTTTACAAGGCCTATTTCATAGACATAAGCCTTAGTATATTTTGTAAAACAGTAAATTACATCTACATATGTCGAAAAACTTGTTTTTAGATGTAGTGTGTGGCTCTAGTCTGACTGGTAGCAGCTTCGGTACATCGTCACTCACCTTGTGACATCTGTCACAAAACGACACGCTCACAACATTCATCTCTGCCATCTCTGCTTCCGTATTTCTCCATGCCTGGCAAGAAGGATGCCACAGCCATTACAAAAGAGGCTAATCCCCCAGCTAAGCCAAATAATGAACCCCCACCAAAAAAAAACTGTCAGCGTGATGTTCCTGGCCTCTCCCAGATTGTTGAGGGTCGACGATGGGTCAACTATCTCGTATGCCATCCTCTCGTTCTTCTTTCGCTGATGTCAGCAAGGTCTCGAAGCCTCAGTTGCGCAAAGCTACTTCAAAGTCAAGTGCCGGAAATGCTAGCAAAGCCACCACAGTAAAGTCTGCCATGCTTCCGAGGTGACAAGATGAAAAGGTAGCCAGTGGCTATTCACAGACAGACCTACAGCCTCCAAACCCTGCTCCAGCCACAGGAGGCCACACAGCGCTCCCAAACATGTGGTTCCAGTTGAGTGCAATCCAGGAGGAAGATGTCGAAGGGCATGAATCCAGCATAGAATATGTAGAGGATGAGCAAGCTGCTGACCAGATGTATGAGCCCAGTAGTACATCTTTGGTTGATGAAGCCTTAAGCAGTGACAGTGGGAATGGCACCAGCACCACCACTGAACCGTCCCCTGTCAAGCCGTCCAAGCCTAAAGCAGCTAAGACTAACAAAAAGAATACGAAAACCAAGGAGATTCCAAGCCGTGAGTTTTTTTTTACAATTGCGTATTATGCTGCATTCACTAAATGATTTTTCCCACAGTCATCAAATTTGGTGTGCCATACCGAAACCAATTCGGTCAGACTCTTACACAGACACTTCATATTGAGCCAACCGATAGTGTGGATGAACTCAAAGCTACCATCCAGTCGATCCTTGGCCTTGATGTGCTACCCCTCCAGAGCCACAGTGAACTTGTAGTTCATTTCTTCAAGGATCCAGCATCACGGAACTTTGGATTAGGAGCTAAAGAAGAGTGGGAAACTATAAAGATTGAATGGGCCATTCATGCTGCAAAGAAAGGCAAGGATGCTAAGATAGATGTAGTGCTTCCCAAGAAGGTATTTTTTTTGTTTCATATTCCGGGACCTGTTTTATCTATCCAACAAATAACTCTAGTTCTTCGAACACCTGGAAGAGGCAATCTGAATCCAGAATGTGTCAACTGCAAAGGTGAAAGCTAAGAGCAAGGCAAAAGTTGTCAATCCATTCCTCCCACTGATGTCAGATGTTGATATGCCTGAAAATACTGAACCGGATGGATGTGACCTCAATCCAGAGAAAACAGTAGAATATCAGAGGGAGCTCAACTGTCTAAAAGCAGCATGGCCATGCACAGATCATCAACAGGCAGTTTGCCTGGTTCGTGGCTTAAATGGCCACCACAAAGTTTTGAACTTTGAAGGAGAACTTGCTTGGGTACTCGCATTGAGTCCAGGCGTAGATCTTGAGCACCCCCCTAATATAGAGTATTTCAAATTCTTCTACCACAAGTCTGGGATTCTGGATACACTGATGGCACCTCCTCTTTGTCGTACCGGGATGAGATATCATAGTGAACCTCCTGCAGGGTTTCAGCAACAGGTTATGGCACCACCAATCAACATCAACTTACCGCCTGAGGCATTTCAGTTCCCTCGCCATCTCCTTGATGCTTGCCCACATAAACACCTCTTCCCATCTTCACATAGCAGCAGAGAGTCAAGCCCCAAACCTAAGGTCGGATTGGAGCCACAAATAAATGTTGCAGTTCCTACTATTGATGAGTGGCTTAGCAATCTCGAGACAAAAGGCTTGACTTACACACGATGGAACCTTCTCCGAGAGAAATTCAATGCTGAGGATTCTCTCGAGTTACCAATATCCAGCATTGCGCGATTGTCCTTGGATAATCTCAAGAGTGGGTTTGGCCTCAAGATGGTTGACCTGTTGTTTGTGATGGAGCAACTGGAAATCACAGGGAAAGCATTTGGCTTTGTAGTGAATGCCATTGGGGACAAGCGAAGGAATTCAAAGAGGTGCAGGCACAAATAAAGTTAGAGTTCTCAGTATTTCTTAACACACGCAATATGGATTTTATTGACCATCTCCGTACACTCATGTACTGTTGTCTAAACAGAGTATTTCATATAATTGGTAACCATACATTCGCCTTATAACTATTGTGGCAACATGATGGTACTACAACATTGAAAAATAACCTAATGCTCACTACCACAACTTACAAATACCCTGAATGGGTCATCCACCCTTGAGCATGTTCTGGAGTAATCGAAGCAAGGGCAGTATGGAGAAATAAAAGGACAGCGGCACTGTTCTTCGAATTGACAGCTTTACGAAAAACAGGACCGTGGCGATGTAGGTAGGCCTTCAGATAAGCAAATGATTCTTCGATAGGGTTGTGAATATGGAGGTAAATAATATAGCCAAACACTACTGCACAGCATTTTAGCCTCATAGATAGCGGAAAAACATTCAAGTAAAAAAAACATACTGTTCTGCACAGATTGCGGCCACTTCATCCCCATGGTGGATACCGCAGTTGTCCATGATGAGGACACTATGCGGGGCAGGCCATGGGTTCATATAGGGCATAAGGCTTCAAATGAAGCGACTGAAGGATGTGCCATCGTATCCACCTTCACGTACAGCTGAGTAGATAATCCCTTCACTACATAGGGCAGGTAGAAGAGAATAGCTATATGAACAAATGAATATCCTGCCACTGTGCAACAATATTTCACTCACCCAGTTCTACGGACAAACCTAGCTTTTGCTATTGCTCTCTTTCCTTTTTTTGCCCACCCATTGATCTGATAAGTTGTCCAACAGTCAATACAACTCTCGTTGATAAAGACAATGCGGTCAGGATTCTCATGGCCGATGTGAAATCGGTAGAGGTCCCATAAGCTTTCAGTATGCTCTACAGCAACTTTGGACAGCTGTAGAATGTCTGAGGAGGAAAAAATTGATCATAGAATGCACAAAGACATACCCTTTTGCATGCCAATCCAAGTTCCGTTATTGTATCCCATATGGTACTAATGCCCACCATGATTCCATGTAGCCATTGTAAGATGCTCTGGATTTCATCTAGATATAGGTCTGGGAATTGCACAGTGAGTTGGACAAGAAACTACATGATTATGATCAGTGTAAATGTCTTACAATGCAAAGATAACTAGAAACTTACGGTTATTTCTTCTGGTGTCATGATTCTTCTTGGTTTACCTTTCTTCACATGTTTCTGTACTGTGACTTCACCAATACTGCGCCACATCTGGATGATGCATTCAACAACATGCTGTGACATGTTCAGATCAAGAGCAATATCAGTAATCTTCTTCCCCAAATTGAAGCGCTGGTAGACAACACGTTGACACAAATCTTCCGAGTATGATTGATGTTGTCGTAGATGTTGAGGAGTAAACCGAGGCATGACCATGTATGTGGTAGGAGCATGAACGTCCGACAAGTGTCACGTGATGGTCACAGTGTGTCGCCAACACCACTGGTCAGACTAGAGCTGCACACCACATCTAAAAACAGGTTTTTCAACATATTTAGATGTAGTTTAATGTTTTACAAAATATACTAAGGCTTATGTCTATGAAATAGGCCTTGTAAAAGACTGGGGACAATGGGAGAGCTCTGAGTATATGCAGCTCTCCTCTTCTAAAACCAAGGGAGGATGTTGTCCCCTTGTTTCTCTAAACTATTTAACTATACATGGCTTCAATATGTGAGATTTACAAGCCAAAAGGAAAGGAATTGAGCTTATAATGGCACATACAGCCTGAAATCTCCCAAAACTTAAATGTTCATAATAAGACATAATTTATATATGTAATTGTAGCTATCATCTAGTACATGCTACCTACCAATTATCAGTTCTTAATCTGCAATGGTTTTTGAGCTATGGCACATTCTTTCCTGCGTGAAACTCACAGAGTGAAATTTCAACTCCACCCTATGTACCCAAAACAGCTGTAACAGAAGACAATGAAGACAAATAAAATCTGTCATAATTGAGGGTGTGTGTTGAAATCCAGCACATCCAGCACACACTGACACCCACACTTATGTGATGGGTACATTGGAGTCCATACACACATACTTCTTTGCTCAGTCACTATCACTACACCTGAACAAAGGAGGTATGGAATTGTAATGTACTATGGAGATGTAACCTAATTATGCATCCCTAGATTGACCACAGTCATCTAGGTAATAGAACATGAGTCACTATCAGTATGCCTGAACAAAGGAGATTGACCACAGTCTAGTCGTGTAATTCCAATAGAAGTTGACACTGACTGTCTCCCAGTGCTGTTCAGGAACCTCTAGAGGGTGTAGTTCTCCAACAGGAAACCAATGCTGAGCCTTGGCGTGTAGGCATAGGTCACATGTCCTCGTGTAGTGGCTGATGTAGCAGGACATGTGAGGCCACCAATCGTTCTGAGAGACAAGCTCCAATCTCTTCCAGGTGGGTGTCATGATGTTGGGAGACAATTCAACATTGTAAGTCATGCTGATCAGGGATATACCTTTCCACAGAACAGAAGTGTACCATCCCACTCTGATGACTTCACAGACTGCCCAGTAGTCTTGTGAAGCTCTTTAGCAGCACACACAACTGACTCCTCTAGCTCTCCCTCCTTGGTGCCATTACAAATGTCCCTCAGGATGTCACACTCTTCACCTGTAAACTCCAGTCCTTCCAGTGCATGGATGACAAAGAGTTCTGGTTGGAGAAGCACCAGATTATCATTGTCATTTGAGCTGGTGCCATGATCAGGTCAGTGTGAGCATGCATCTGACTTGCCCATTGTCAGGATGATGGTACAGGTTGAAGTCAAACCAAGATAGATAAAGAGACCAGCAGGCTTGTCAATGGTTGAGTTTTTTTTGGCTGTGTGGAAAAATTTGAGATGTTTGTGGTCTGTGCAGATCTCAATATTATGTCTCACCCCCTCAAGGAAGTGTCATCACTCTTCAAGGGCATGAATGATGGCGAGCATTTCCTTGTCATGGATTTCATAGTTGCGCTTTACCAGACTGAGACTCTTGGAGAAGAAGGCTATGGGGTGCCATTTGTTATCAACTTTGGACTGCTGGGAAAGAACAGCACCAGTCACAAAATCAGAGCTATCTGCCTTAACACAATATGGAAGGTCATCATCTGGGAATGCAAGGATGGGTGCAGATGTTACCAATCTCTTTATTGTGTTGAAGGCAGCCTCCTGTGAGGGTGAGCAACCTCTGAGGCTAGTGGGATATCACACTATACCCTAGCAAGTGGGAATCCAAAGAGAAAAGCCTAGGGATCCCACTGCCAACTACACTACTGAATATAGAATGAACACTGAAAGATCAAATTTGAGCACCTGCAATATCAATGTTGAGTGGTTGCAAGATCAATGTTGAGCACCTAAATAAGCACCCAAGATGTAGCTAGAATGAAAGAATGAAATAGCAAAAGAGAGAGGGGAAAGCAGACATGAGGAAATGAAAGTGAAGGGAATCAAGGAATAGAGAAAGGGAAATAGATAGAGAGAATAGAAAGGGAATTCAGGGGTTCCCCTTACACTGACATCCTTTCCAATATGTTTTCCAATTCCCCCTCGATCATTCTACTTATCTCTGTTTATCTATTTTTAGTCATTTTCTTTCAAAGATCTATATCTTCAATCTTATGTCCATATCCATCCTTACCTCCAAATACATATTCGCTTTGTTTTGGAATCCCGCACTTTGTATATTTCTGACTCAGACTGCTTCCATTGTTATAGATGACTCCTGCATGTACTTCATTCCCTAGTTTGAATATTGATTCACCCTGACTCAATATCTTCTCACTCCATCTCTAAGTCTTGTCCATTCTTCTGTTCTCTGACTTCTCTGATTTCCCCTGACATTCCAATTTCTGAAATACCGGGACACAAAGGATCCAAGAGGGCAGAACCCATAAGTTGAAGCTGATGTCTGTACATTTCCAATTGCAAATCCCAATCTCTGATATTCCAATACTCCAACCCTCCAACATTCCAATGAGAGGAAATCTTGTTCTTAACAAGATAATACCAAACACTTGTATAAGGATATGGTGAATCACCAGATATGTAGTCATGTGGCATACTTCCACATCCTCATGGCATGATGTGGATGTCCACACATCCACAGGCACATTGCACAGAAACATGCTCAGGGCAGTTTCAAAACACAACCAGTCACACAACTGTCACAATGATTTTCATACATGGACTTTGCTAGCCAAGATTGTTGCATATTTTCTCTGTATTTATTTGTAAAACTCTACAAGATTACATGTATCTTCATGTCTGACATAGGGCCCAGAAACAGATGGTAATATGGATTTAAAATATATATATGAACAAAGTCAGTTCAACCAAGCTGAGGCAGCTGTGAGTCTCACCAGAATCACTGGCCAAACCAGCAATCCCATTTCACTGTAGCCTGATTCCAAACCCACCTCATCTTCACAGGAAAACCTACCTTTTGGTGTTCCAGTCGAACCACTGGTGCATAGAACATGGCAGACATCCTCCTGATTGATGGGCCAAATGTCTGACTGCATGGCAGGGAAGAGATCTTTAAGATCAACCAAGACTGCAAAGACAACAGTGCCAGCAAGGGCAGAAACCACTTGGGTCTGAAGCTCTAAGCTCATGAGCACCATCCTCATCCCCACAATTTGGATCCCTGTCAACAGCTGTTGAGTATATGAGCTCACAAGTTAAGGATGGTCTTGAACAGGCCAGAGGGAACTATTCCTTCAGACAGGAGGTCTCCAAGGATGATATCCTCATGCTTGCTGATTTCAATCTGATCCAACTGTATTTGGTGCAGCATAGTGAGCATGTGACTCCAAAAACTGAAAAGTCAGTACAAATCATGAAAGATTAACACATTGGTATCTTGGAAAATCCTGATAAATCACATAAAATCATACAGAATCACACAGGATTATAAGGTATCTTTGTGTGATGTGTTATGATCATCCCACATCTTAAAGGATAATACAGGATCTTGCTCTATTGCTTGTGATATATGCAGGATTTTTGGAAAGTTATTTTATTTTGTCCAATAAAGTCAGTCATAAGTTTGGCTCTTATTTTTATGATTATTTAAATTGTAGTACAAATTAGTCATTTAGATTGAAGTTGAAACTGAGTTTCAATACAGAAATCCCCGGTGTGTTACTTTCGTGATCAGGGGCTCATCGATATCGGAGAGCAGCCTGCCAGAGAATATCAAATATTGGGGGTCCAGCTCATCGGTTCCTAATTAATTCTCGAGGTTCAGCGAAGTTTTAGCATGCTTCCTTATCAATAAATCTCATTCGGAATAGGATTTTAAACCTGTAGATAGGACTCAATACCTATCACTTGAAGCCAACTGGCAACGAAAAGGAAGCGGTGACTTCCGAGGAACTTCGATAGACCGCTCTGATAACTTGAACCCTGTGATTCCAGTGGGAAGAATGAGATACACTGTACAGCTCAGTTCAGATCTCCAAATTCATCCCAAGGATGGAATTCGACGTTTTACATTTCAGATATAGCAGTATGCCACAGGGTCTGATTATGATGCTATGAGAAGACTCAATCGTTCCCAATGCTTCCTTTATAGCACGAAAATCTTATAGAGCCGACAGTTTCCCGTGTGGAGCTCTCTGAGATGATATCTGATCATGAAATACAGGGCCTCACCAGACTGCCCTTGGAATTAATGATGTTCTGTTTCTAACGTTCATTGACAAGATGGAAAATGGCAGAAATAACCGGAGCCACGTTTAACCAATCGACTTTTGTTTATCGGCGACTCAGACTTTTTCAAAGACTTTGCGACTGTTCCTTTTGCAATCGGCGACATGTTCCATATAGATCAATTTCACGGGCTATCCTCATATAGTACGCGATATCAGATGCCGAACGAGATGTGCTTAATGTTCAAAAATGCCTCTATACTGTGTCCCCCTTCAATCCCTAGCCCACTTTCCTTAATGCCGCCGAATGGAATATGCGTCCCCGCAGTATGATGCGAGTTTGCACCGACCAAACCAACCTGAAGTGCTTCTGCAATGCGCCACACGCGCCTCACGTCGCACGAGTAAAAGTATCCCGCGAGCCCAAAGTAAGAGTTGTTTGCGAGCCGCAGGACTTCATCCTCCGTCTCAAACTTGATCAGTGCGATGAGCGGGCCGTAGTTCTCTTCGACAAAGAACAATGCATCTTTTGGAACTTCCGCAAGAATCGTAGGTGAAAAGAATGAACCAGGGAGCTCGATACGCCTGCCTCCAACGAGCACTGACGCGCCTCGCTGTACGGCGTCGTTGACGATTGCCTCGACTTTTTCCACTGCACGAGAGTCAATCAATGGGCCGTGGGTGCTAATGGATGCATGGGTGATTTGCATCCGACCAGAATAATATTGAGAGACTCACGTCCCATCTTCAAGACCGCTTCCTATCCTGAACTTGGAGACACTGTCGACGAGTCGCGCAGCAAACTCAGCATAAACAGAAGATTGGACAAAAACACGGCTAGCGCCATTGCATGTTTGGCCCGAGTTCCTGAATCCTGCCCTAAGACAGCCTAGATGCAATGAAATATGTTACGAAGAGAAAACCCATCCAAGTAATGTAAGTACCAATCAAAGCGTCATCTATATCCGCATCATTGAAAACAATGAAAGGTGCGTTCCCACTTGCAGAGAGAGTGATTCTATCAGAATAATAAACACTGTCCAATTTCCTGATCGGCCGTAAGTAAGGGCACCTTTTCATTGTCTCAGCCGATTGCTTGTAGATCAATTTTGCGACCAGAGTGGATCCAGTAAATGTAATTTTCTTCACGGTCTTGTTCTCGCACAGTTCACGGCCTACTTCGCGCACGTGCTCTTGGGTGGTGATAACGTTAAGAACACCGTCTGGAACACCCGCACGACGCGCAAGCTCAGCGATGGCCAGTGCAGAGTATGGAGTTGCAGACGAAGGTTTCAGGACTACTGTGCATCCTGCGGCGAGCGCAGGACCGAGTTTGCGTGTAACCATGGCAGCTGGGAAATTGGATGGCGTTACGGCACCCCTAGGGAGGTAATGAGACGAGGAAGTAAATGGAAAAAATATTCATACACAACACCTGAGACACGGTTGATTTGAAGTGAAATATGATAGTGAAAGATACGACACACCAATTGGTTGCTTGATAACGACATTTCTGATGTCGGAAGTTGTCGTTTGAATTACCTCTAAGAATTCGGCTACTAATGAACATCTGTTGCAGGGTAGTAAGCTGGTCGCTGACCTCCGTATGCTCTAACTCCTTCCTCAGCTGATGTCAAATGTGAAGGTCAAGGGAGTTCTTAAAACCGGTTGTGAAGGTCCTGTGCTTACCGAACCACTGAAATGATGCGAAACATCAGAGGCAGGATGATAAAATCGGTCGGACACTGTTCACCTGAATGAACGACGCCGCGTAACTAGCCTCTCCCTGCAGGAAAAAAATATCAACAAGCTTTCGATATGAGTGGGGGGGTATGGAGGGAGGTATTTCAAACCTTTCCATCAGCGAGGCTTTTGCCATGTTCAAGAGTCTAGAAAAACATTAGAGTACGAAATAAGTAACGAGATAAAGACCTAATCAGAAACACGACTCACAATTATACGACCTAGGTCATCGACGTTGGCATATATGATCCTGGCAAGGTTGAGGAGGATGTCATGACGATACTTTGAGATATTGCAGATCAGGAAAGAGATGTGGTTTGGAGCAAGCCGTAACATACTTTAGCAGTCGTCTTACTCCAGATTCTAAAAGCCTTCTCAGCTGCATTGATGGCATCGACAGTCTCGGCGCGACCCAGGTCGGGCGCCGTACCTAAGGCTTCGTCATTTGCAGGATCTGAAGAAGGGTGAGAAGTTGAAACAGTGTAATATGCATTTATCAGACTTATGACTTTGAAAGCCTTTCCATCGTTAGCATCCCGCCACTTTCCGTCGACAAACGCTTGAGTTTTGATGAGACTGTTGTCCTTGAGAGCAAACTGGCATGGGAGAATGTGGAGTTATGTCGGTTCATTGAAACAACGCTTCTGTAGAAGACGTACCGTCGTCATTGTGGCCATTCTGAGGTAAAGGTAAGGCTCTGAGGTAGTCAAGAAAACGAGCTCGTTAATGCACGGTGGTCGAGATGCGCCATTAGTAATGGTTCCCTGTGATAAAGAGGAATGGTCCGGGACTTTCCTATTTTCAACGTGCTAAAACACCCTCTGAGCGAAGAGTCGACTAGGTCGGTAGTTTAAGGCACGTACAAAAAAATAATCCAAAAGCCTTGAATGTATTTCATGAGTTCTTATTCAATGCTTCTATCCTGGCGGTGATTGGGTCCAGAATACCTACATCAGGAAAACGAACCAAAGGCTAGGTCAGCTATGGCAAGTAGCCGATGCTAGCTAGCGCTGGCTGCAATAGTATACTGGAGTTAACGTAGCCATTTGCTAAGCGAACTGGTTCGTTTTCCTGATGTACCAAACGATCAGGGAAACAGAGATATCAGCCCAATCGTAGCGGTGCAGAGCGCCCGTCCCCGACTCCTTATATAATCATCATTCCGAAATTACACCGATGTCGGGGAGATCACGACAGATATAAAATTCAGTAAAGGGACGAAGTGGGTGATCATCGGTAACAGCTGTAATCTCGTTGCGGCGTAAAGCAAAAGATGGTAGAATTTGTGGGGAGTTGAATCCCCACAGTTCCGGAGTTGAATCCGGTGAGGAATACGAAACAAAATATAAACAGGTAAGAGAATATATCAGGAAGAGTCCTTATCTTGGGGGCATGAGCAGTTTTTTAGTGTAAAAAATGTGATAAAAATGCTTTTCCCCTACAGAATATGCATTCACTATTCTGGTTGAAAAATCTCCCAAAAATGCTGCTTTCATATCAAATTTTAGAACCTGAAAATCTGGTACATATTCCACATTTAGGCATGGAAAATGGATAGAAAATGTGAGAAATAATGAATTTATTCATTGATTTCATGCCATAAAAATGTAAGGACAATCTTGGTTTTCATTGACATTTTCAACAGACAAGAATCAAAATTTATCCATAATTTCATAGTGGTAAATATGTGAGATTTTCATGAGATTTTTCAAAACTATTAGCCAATGAATAATCCAACATTTTTCTTTACTTTTGGCAAGGAAAAACCTCATGGATAAATGTTTATCCAATGGATAATCATTCACCCATAGGCAATATATAACAAGTTTTCTGAACCAAAAAGGCAATGAAAAAGTCAGTGGATAAGAGTTTATCCCATGGATAATCATTTTTCCATATGGGGTAAATTGTATATTTGTTGCATGTAATGGAGGGTGTCCATTACAAAGAGTGCTTTGGTGGCAATAGACTGTGGACAAATCAACTTTAGTTTTTTAAGGGCTTTCAGATCGATCTGCGGCAATACGTTAGTAGTTGGTGTATGCTTTGACTCAATGCTTACTTTGCCAGTATCTGTGTTGTTACCATAGGAGGACATCTTGGATTCTTCGTGGTGGCGATTAATGCGAGCCAGGAATCATAAGCAAAATAGTTTGTTAGTTGATGTCATGAACCAGTCATCAGCTCCAAGATGGCTATTCCCAGCGACATAATATTTCTCAACAAAGTTCTCAGTAGTGGGAGAGTTGGTAGAATTATAGATATGTTCAATTGTTTTAACTTGAAGTGCGGATAAACCTGTAACACTGTTGTTGCTTTTGGTATTGCTCATCGCCATGGTGGAATACATTTCTTTCACTCATTTACCATTCCAAAGGTGATGCTATATAACCAGTCTGAAAATCAGTTATCAACCCAAAATCTTGTTTTAAAGTTGGAGGATACATATGAATGACCATGGGGAAGTGGTGAATACTCATCGGACCATGTGAACATGATCAAAGATATGAAATAATGAGCAGATTTAAAATAAGTCAAATGGGGGTAGTTATGAGGTTGAGAAGAAAAGAAAAAGCTGTTGAAGCTTTGTGACGTCAATTGGTTGTGTTGTGATGTAGAATGGAATTATATATGAGCATATACATACATATGGCATAGTTTTGTTTCTAAAAGCACAAGGGAGTCAGCATTTGAGCAATGAATCCCTTCATAGTATGGCCAACCATTACATATCATACCATCATAAATCCAAGAAAAACCTGAATTGTTGAAAAATATTATCGCAAAGTGGTTGTTTCCTGCATATGCAATAGTTTTTAATTCATATTGTTTTACTTCGTAATGTTGGGGAACATTTAAGAAGGGTGCAACGGTTGGGAAGGGCAGTATGTCTGGCAATATCTCAATTGCTATCCAAGGAACAGGATCTAAACCATTGAGGCATCTATGACAGGCACATGAACAATTTTTGTTTGAAGACTAATATATGTCAAACCAACATTGTATGGATACAAGTTGTGGTTGAGGGGAGTCATCCTTATGCAGGCAGGTGTTCCATAACGACAGGTGGCAAAGTATTGATTGAGATCAAGGAAATGTCTCAACTTCATATAAATTGCATGAAGGACATGTGACATCAATGCTCACATGATGTGATCCGTTTAAAGCATCCATAATATTGGAGAGGGCCACTTCTGTATGACCATGCCAAACAAAAATTATGGGGTCAATTTCAGAGAGCGTATCTTGGAACTGATCATGATATATATTGAAAAGGTGTATGTCAGTGGCTTGCATATCAACAAGAAGAATATCATAGAAATCGGAGGGCTGATGTGTAACTGTTGAACACATGAAAGTCATGTAACCACTTTTCGGATGCTGTATGATACATAGTGTAAAATATTATAAACACTCTGTCATATCCACATGACCGGTTAGCGTGATCCCATGTGCAGCCTGCAAAAGATGTGAATCTTGTGTTTGAACGAAGGGGGGAGCAATGCTTTGGAGGGGATGCGTCGACAATAGGAAGGTGATGGATATGTCATCATTTGCAAGAGGTTGGTTGGTCATGTGTATTGTTAGCAGTTTTACATTTTGTACTGGTTTTCTTTGCAGATAACGGTGTTGTAAATACAGCTCGGATCTTTGGGGAAGGAACTCTTTCGGTTTCAGCATCAGGAACAGTTTTTAACTCATTGTTTGAAAAACCATAATGTACCAGGGTGTTGTTGAACATAGCTTGGAATTGTCATGTTTCAAACAAAAGATCTGGATGAAGAGGTTTGTTTAAATCAGATATGGAGATTGGTTCAGTGAGGTACCATCCATACCTTGATGTAGCACATGAAGCTGCAACATAACCTGCACATCCATGGTCTTTTAAGTTGATTAACATGTGTGGTAAGGTTTTTCCTTGATATGAGTGACCTGTTATAGCAAAAGCAGGTTGCAAGGGAAGCTGCATACTTTTTATATGTGCTTTTATGGTTGAACCATTGTCCTGCAATAGGTTGTTAACGATCATGCTCCATGTATGAGGTTCAATTAAGTACCAATGTTCTGGGACGTCTGGCAATACAATAGGACTTGGAGGAAATTCAACAAATGCCGATGTAGCATAAGTAAGTCCTTGTGGACATTGAGCTGTATAAATCTTTTGCAAGATACCTTGGGACCCGTTTGTAATTTTTAAGTCAGTAGACATATTCTGATATCTTAGAACAACAGGCATACCTTCATGTAAGGGCAAAAATCTAGGTAGAGAAGCTTGGAGGCTTGAAAAATTGTTGCTTAACAGCTGGGATCGTGCCACAGTGGGAACCAGTTTGTGTTTAATGACAGCAGATGCAGTGCACATGATTAAGTCCACTCCAATTTTTGACGTATTTGTGATGGGCTTCTTAGAATTCAAAAGCTGTCGAAGATGATTGGTAGGTACAATAGTGACAGCATTGTTATGTGCATCTTCACTCATGTCAATACCAGATGCATTCAATGGTGAACGGACGACGCATGTATTGAACAGATCTATGTCTCCATGTGTACAAACCCGGTGTCGTAGGCAATATACAGCTTGAGCATATTCATAATCTGACTCCATCTGTTTTTGCTCACAAAAGTTTATGACATCTGTAACAGATTTCCATGCCAGACATCCAAGTTGATGCATAATTTCCTGATTATTTTGATGACGACCTGACTGGATAGGTGAGTAAAGCGGTGTTCCTTGTATAGGAGGATACTGAAAAAAGTCACCTGCAAACATGACATTGATTCCGCTGAACCATTCGTTGTCCCATTCTTTGGCAAATCAAAGTGCATGATCAATCTTGCAGAGGAGTTGTTGACTCACTAAAGATACTTCGTCGATCATGACAAATTGAACATCTTTCCACTCATCTTGAAGGATTCAATGCTTCTTGACATTGATAATAATGGTATAGTCCTCATTATCTTCACTGATGCACTGGTTCCCTTTTCCTTTACCCCTTGGGATGATATTTATGCTCAACCCTTTGTGTATTGTAGATCTGTCAAATAAAGCTGCAGCTGACCCAGTGGGTGCTAAATATTGTATGATATGGCCACATCCATGTTCAGTCATTAAAGTGTTCAATGTGCAAATGACGTGGGTTGTTCCTGTCCCTCCTGGTCCTTTCATAAGCATGTGGAGTGGTGCAATGGTTATGGCAGAAGAGTCGATGGTTTGTTGTCAAATAAGCATAAGAAATTTTTCTGTGGCAATATAATAAGCGATGGACTGACGTTCATTGAGATTATATTCGCCATGTATCCTTTCTACAGTCTCGTTAATATCTTCAATCGGCTTCATATTTAAAACCTTGGTTCAACCATTGTTGATGAACATAGGATCGTGCACATAAGACTTTTTGATGGTTTCTGAATTGTGAATGGTAGCATTCACAGAAGTGTGAGCATGCAAGTTGGTAACATTGCGTCTTGTCTGTCAAATATGAAGTTCTTGCACACATGGTGCTTTTCCACATTTTAATTCTATCAGGTGTAGAATGTTGAGTTCAACACAATCATGGGCCAACACACCACTGTAACGTTTCTGATCAAGCCACCCAGAATTTTTATATGTCAACAGGCTAGCTTGCAAATGAAAGTCTTTTTTGGGATCATGACCTCCCATTTGTAGTTCAACATCATTTTCGTCTGAAACAAGGAAATGATGAAAATCTTCAGTCATGGTACCTGATTCCTAAACGAGTGCTGTTCTTCGCACTAATCTGTCAGCATCTCTTTCATCCTGACATTCATATAGAATTTCCCAATTGGACATGACACATCGACTATGACAATTGAAGTTGTACATTTTGAACAGAGTGTGAAAATGATTAATAAAGGTCAGTCAGTGCTGAAAGGTTTAAAGTGGGACAATACAAACAAAGCATGATTGTGCGTATCTGATTTATGGGGAATGGACATACCAACAACACAAGGGATCAACAGATTTTTGCAATATTCATTTGTTGGGTCGGTATGAAGTACAAGAACATGTGTTTTTCTTAGCAGGTGAGGTATTTTAAGATCATAGCGCGGATACGTTCGATGACCCGTTCCTACCAATTCTTTCTGTTTTTCTAAGCAGATGCATCTCACAAAATCATAGAAACACATCTCATTAAGGTCATCGGAACGATATATGTAATCGAACTTGGTTAGTTTCCATCAGACATCCATCATTATTTATACTAATTCGTAACGAGGTTTGTTCAATGGAATCATCATCGATTGAACTTGCAATGTCTTGATTGACCACATATTGTTGTTCTATAAAAGAGACAAGCAATCCAGAAAGCATGGGAACTGTGTGGTATGTGAAGATATGGTATTGTCTTGGCTGCATATGTATCTCACCACTTGTTGAGGATGGATCTGTTGTCTTCTCGTAAATTGTGATAGACATTTATGCAACAATGTCTTTGCTGCATCTCTTCCGGGAATAACAGAAACATCAGGCATCTTAGCGACAGCCTTTGAAAGTAGAGATAACATCTTGTAAGTTTTGACATCCATTTTTGTAATGTAGTCGCTGATGTAGAACATTGCCGCTTTTGCAGCTTTTCCAGACAAGATACAACTCACGTCATGGTTATGATGGCAGACAACTAATATGTACCGATTGAAGTAGTTAATAGTACCATCCCGACACATCATCACAACGGAGTTCATGTCACAATCAAAATACAAAGCTTCGATTATTTTGTGTTGAAATAAAAAAAATGACATTTACCTTCATTATTATATTTGTGACATAGAGGTCTACAGGTATGTCATTGAAGAGCTTCACCACATGCACTAATTTCAGCAACAAAGACATTATCCCAGTCTTCAATGTCCAGATGAGGCGGTTGTTGAGTCCACGGCTTGAAAAATGGGTCAATTACGAAACCAACATCAGGTAAGTGATGATGGATCATTTGCTCAAAGAAACCAAAGAAACTTTGTTGAAAATCATTATCAACAGCCAGTTTATGATGTAATTTGTCAGGGTTGAGTCTTCCATCGAGCCAAATCAAGAAATGGCCATGTAAAGAGCCCTGTTCCATGCACTCTGTAGTTCCATATCATGATTGTAAATGACCAAACAATCTGTCACAAGATTTGGTAAGATTAACTTTTCAGTTCCAAGACAGCATATGTTCAAGAAACATCTCAATGCTACAGTTAAAAAAATTAGCTGCAGCGACAGGGTCTTTAGCTAAATGAAGAGCACGTTCAGAACTAGGGACATGTTGTGGGAAGCATGAAGATAAGTCAACCTCTCTACCACCAAACATAACTTGAAAGATAGGACTATGCACAGGATTCGGATTCATTGTGAGGTACACATGTGGTAGGCTGAAGTAGCCAATATAATTTCAAATTTCATTGTGAACAAATATCTTAGATGCATGGGAACCTGGTATCCTTGCTGCTATGGTATTTACTTGTTTCAGAAGATCTAAAGCACCTCTCTGTTCCACAGACATATTTGCATAAGAACCCTCTTGTTCTAAATGAGATGCGATGGATGCTATGAGAGGGGCTGATAACAAAACCAGTTTGTTGGCAACTGTGTCTAAATGAGATTTATGAATGGTAAAATATGTGTGTAAGTGAGCAGCTCATCATTGAATAATGTTAAGGACGATGAACGGAAACAAATTATGATAACAAAAACAATGATCATCAATATCGAAGTAGTAAATAGCTTGATTTTGAAATCTAATAGGAGTTGACCTAGACAGATCTTCAAATCCTCCAATACCATACGGAAACAACGTGGGAACCATGCCAGGCAATAATGAGGGATTCTTGTATTCCACAACAGTGGCACCATGGTGAATCATCAAATCAGGCATTGTTCGGTGGGTATTTTTTGACTGTT
The DNA here is from genome assembly GCA_015039355.1 of Ramaria rubella. Taxonomy (NCBI): domain Eukaryota; kingdom Fungi; phylum Basidiomycota; class Agaricomycetes; order Gomphales; family Gomphaceae; genus Ramaria; species Ramaria rubella. The sequence continues at coordinate 71,730 of MU134428.1, read as the reverse complement.
TTGAAACAGCAGATGATGCTTTAGCAATGTTCTTCAATGCAAATGATGTAAATTTTCGTCCTGAAATACAGTCACCCTCAGGATCAGACACACCCATCTTTTCTAAAAAGAATTGAGAGGACACCTGACCGTTGGTTCAAAATACGTCAACAGGTTGTTCAGGAAAACCAGCAGTTTCTTCAAGGAAAATGGAATCAGCATCTGGTTCAACATTGGAAAGGACAGATTCAGAAAATCCAGGTAGAATACCCCTATCGGGATGGAGATCCATAATATTTTGGTCAATAGGTATGTCGCAATAAAGAATATGATACATCTTCAGCCAACAAGGAAATGACCATACTTTCTCTTTTCTAATATAGAATATATCACCCAATTTTTTGGGACAAAACTTCTGAGGACCTACAAAGACAATGCTGAGCATACCATTCACATTGGAAGGTAATCTTGGAAGACATTCAGCTGTGGATACTACATTCATTTCATGAGCACATGTGTTGCCATGTAAAACACAAGGCTGTGACGAATCACTTGATTTGTAAAGACGAGTTACATGAGCGGTATTCCTATAGATAGAGCACACCATCTCTTCAACCCACATCAAGACTCGTCTGGAAGAATACCTCAATATAATTTGTTCTTTAACGCCAAACGTGGAACAACCAATCTTATCAGAGGGCCATTACAATCAGGGCACAGAAACACACGCGTACCGCAATCAGGAATAGGTTCCAAATCCCCCCGTGCAGGCATAAGACTGTCAAGGGCATCATTATTGAACCTAAACTCTGCTGAATTTCTTTGTACAACACATCATTGGATTATGAACACATCAGTCAATCACAATAGTTCCAAATTGCAAGGAGCTGGCTTCTAAGGCTCTGAATCAATCTCATGTAACTGCACATGATATTGACAATGACCACAGCAGGCACACATTGGTGGAAGAGTCCATTTCATTGCTTCATAATAATCTTTGCAACAAGACAAGATATCAGCGTCTGAAATCAGTTGAGGCCAGTTCACTCGTCTCATTTTGATCACCTGCAACGCATCTTTCACATAACACTCACATTTATCAAGCCTTCTCAATTTCTGACATTCTTGTGTGTCGAGTACTCAATCATGAGAGTGCTCAGTCAATACATCAATACTGTATTTGAGCTGCAGTATTTGATTCATCAACGACAGTCGATCACTTACATGAGGTAAGCCCAACAACATAGACATACTTAAATTTGCTGACAATTCATCAATAGAGAGGGACTGTAAATAAGACAAACGAGTCGAGAAATGGTTAACGACGTGCTGTGCAAGTTTGGAACGAGTAACAGACGAGTTCACCTTTGACGCATTCAAACTATTGCACAAGTCAATTAAAGAAGGAAGAGTCAGTCCAGATATGTTTCTAACCTGAATATCTGATTCAATCAGATATATATATATGACCAAGGTGTTTGAATTGGACATAACGACACCCTTGTTTCAAAATTGGCTATATCCTGAGGCAAGCTTTCACCATATACAAGTTTAACAACAGCCAATGCGACTGTACAGAATGTGGAAAAGTCGTCATGAATGATATGTTCATAAACAATGGATGACAAACATTTTACCTGGGACAATAAACAATCTAAGGAGGTTACACAAATACATTCAGATTCAATACAAAATTGATTGAGAATGGCACAAGCCATGGACCGTTTTGTATGTCTCTCTCTCTAAATTCAAGGCAAGAATGTAGCTCTTGAGTTGACGTTTCGGCAACTGAACAAGTCGTGATATCACATCATCATCAATTTTATATTTCCAGAGCAGTATCAGTTCTTCATAACTGCACCATTCAGGTTGTAATTCAGGAAAGTACAAACAGTTATAATACTTATGATAATCTTCCACAAAATGATCACCTTCAGGTGGGACATCCTCCTCATCCAAAACACGGGCACAATGACAAACCCTCAATCACATGAAGTGTGAAGAGACAAAAGTCAAAGACGATAACGCAACACAATGCAGTGACGAAACACAAATGAATGAGAGAGACAAAAACAAACCTGGAAAACAAATGTGTACATGAGTAAACACTTCAACTAAAGTAGATGAATGGACGAATGAACTCTTAATGATGATGGTGATTACAATCATTGAGAAACAAAGGAATAGAAACAATAGAGGAGAGGGTAGGGGGTGAGTTTCAAGTTTTGTTCCCCCTTATAGGGGGGGAGGTAAGGGACTTAGAACCTAATGGGGAAAAAAAAAGGGGGGGGGGTAAGATCACGCAACTTAATAAATGCATATGACTGTTACTAAGACACAAGACACATACATAATCAACATTGTATCTCAAAAGTATTGGATAAAAATATCCATATCCGTACAGGCACAACAGTATTTGTGCCACAAGAGTTTGACAGAACCCTCCCCTCCTAAAGTTGGAGTCAGGGAACCAGATTCCTTCCCAATCGCCATTTGGTGTTACTAGGTGAGTAACCCATGCTACGCACAGGCACCCCATTAGGCCTTTGTTGGTTTTGAAGATATCCAAGAATTATATTTCCACATTGTTATATATTTGAAATTACATTGTTCCTATGTATTCAAACAGCTTGTCAAAAGCCAATGTACTACCTGTCATCAGAGTTAGCAATAGTTGTGACTCCAATCAATCAATTCTCAAATACTTACTCAAGTTGTATGAAGCAGAACATCCTTGTATACAATATTTGTTATCACAGCACCTTCATTGAGAAGTATTTTGACTCTGCCCCAGTTAGTTCCCCAAGACACTCCAACATAGAATTGACCATGACCAAACACGGGGTGTCGCAGGTCTATCCCAACAGTTCCAAGGGACTGTCCCTGTGACTTGTTGATAGTCATTGCAAAAGCAGGTCTAAGTGGAAACTGCCTTCTACACAATTCAAAGCCCAGTTCTTCAGGGTCTGCTGTTATTGTCATCTGAGGGATGAATGCATATTGCCCCACACAGGGCCCAGTTAGAATCCTAACCTGGAGGACTCTGCTTGTCATATGGACCAACTGAAGACATGTGCCATTGCACAGTCCTTGACCAGGATCCAGATTATGAATGAGCATCAAGGGAACACCAGACTTCAATTCAAGCTGGCTGGGAGGGAATCCACCAAAGTTAATAGTCCTCAAGTACTCCAAAGGATATTCATCACCCTCCACTCCTTCTTTCACAGAGTCTGCACTACTGTATGTGTGACCTTCTCCAGGAAACTCTTTGAAGATCAAAGAGTTTATCTCATCCACATCCACATTCCGAGGACAAAGGATGGCACATTCTAAGAAGTACTTATCTGGATGTGCATTTCCAGTTTGAATACCAGGATATATTTCTGAGATCAAGGAGGACACATCAGGACCACAAAGCATGTGCTGTGGGAGAGTGATGGAATGATCCAATGGCAAATATTTTCCCTGACCAATGTCCAAGAGCCACTGTGCAAAAGCTGCACTCTGTGGGTCATTAGGGTCAACACGCATATTTTGAGTGAGATGCAACACTTTGACACATGGCCACAGTTGAGACCTTTGTATGCAGGCTCCTACAATATCCTCTTTTGTTCCTTTGGGAACCACAGGTAAGGTCTGCTGGAAGTCACCACCCCAAGCAACAGTGACACCACCAAAAGGGACATTAGGCTGATCATGAAGATCTCTGAGTGTTCTGTCTACAGCCTCACAGGCAAAGCGATGTTGCATTGGAACTTCATCCCAGATAATAAGACTGACTCTCTTGAAAAGCTCAGCCTTTTCAGAATCTTTTTTGATGCCACACACACTTGCCTCATTTAACTTCAGAGGGATGTTACACATGCTGTGAGAAGTGCAACCACCAGGGAGAATTATGGCTGCAATTCCTGAGGATGCCATGCATAAGACAATGAGCCCTCTTGCTCTGCATGAGTGAGTGAGGGTTATCCATGTGAATGATTTTCCAGTGCCACCTGGACCATGGACAAAGAACAGTTTACCACAGGGTCTGCCTTGAGCATTTAATTTTAAAGCAGAGGCCAGAATATCATCATGCATTTTCCTTTGCCCATCATTGAGCTTTGCAATATTTTCAATAGATTCTTGTGATTCAACAGCAGGATTGTAAGCCAATTGCTCTGCTACCAAGCGATTTCCCACAATTTCTTCCCATTGCCCTGTGACCTGAGGCATGTCTTTGAACTGATCCAGGAACTTGCCAGCCTGGCGCAGGATCAGATCTATCTGATACAAACTGAAGTCATAGATCTGATCATCTGAAGGGTTCTGGATCCTATCCCAAAGACAATGTTTCAAGTCATCACACAAATAAGCACCAGAACATACTGCAATTATGTAATGGGATTAGAATCCACTCCTGTTACATAACACGGGTGCTTATGCGAGCAAAAATGAAGAACAAATGCCAATAAACACCCAACTGTACCATGGTTACATAATGGGATTGGATTCCAATCCCATTATGTAACATGGACACTTATTTAAACACACATGAGTGAAGAGATAAGGGAAGGGGATATCATAGAGGAGAAATGGAGAGAATAGATGAAAAGAAGGGAGAATAGAGAAGTGTAGAACTAAATGAAATGGGGTTCCCCTTACATGTGCACAAAGAGAACTCATGTGAAAAGTTGCTTATGCTTGCTCCTCATGTGTCAGTGCTGAGTGCTTTGCACACACCTCATAACAGGCTTTGTCTAAACAACCAACAAGGTGGCTATGACTTCACAATGCATCTTACCTGTTACTGCATTTTTTGCTGATCAGGAAGTTTTTTTTTTGAACAACCCTTCAATTTTTTAGACTACACAAACCTATGTATATATCTGAGGGAGTTGCTAATGGAATGAAGACAGAAATCCCATACCAGTATTTATTTCAAAACTATATGACATTGTCGCTACAAGACCGGAATCCACTCCAGCTATGGAAGTGGATTGAAGTACATGCTGCCCCCATGTAAGCAAACAGGAATCCACTCTAATCCACTTGTCATATAGTGATGTACCTAGTTCAGTGGTGTGATATTGAAGTATAGCCATATGGAATATGTATCAGATGAATATGTGCCATAGCATCTCTTGGAAATATTTGTCCCCGTAGCCTATCACAAAATACAGCACACAATGCCACACATACTTGGGCAAACTTCCACATGTAGAACCAAATCACCAGTTACAAACATTCAACAGATACACTGACAAAGCTCAGTTTCATCTAGGGCTGTCCGATTATGATTAAATTATTTTTTTGGGCATATTTTATTTTAATCATAACCATTATGGTGGCTTCCACACCATATTTTAATGTACTTGTATTCTATTGTAAGATAGTCATATTTATATCTTAAGTGGTGTGAGAATGTGTACACCCTGTATTAGCCCTGGACAACCAGTTGTCTCTATCAGCATCTGGAAACTCGGATTTGAAGGTATGGGTAGGTCCAAGCCTGGTCTACTGAATGATGGGGACCTTCATCAGGATGGAATCTCAGATCAGCAAAATAGCATGCAATTGCACCTTCCATGGCACCTTCCAGGAGGGACTGCAGTAGATCCAAAATGTGTGTTTGAAGTGTAGGCAAGCATTGTTTGAGAATGGAATGCTGAAATTTGAGGTCCACAGTGATTTCAGCCATCATGATGAAGATACTGTAAAGTTTCTTACTGAATCACACTAGGCAGACTGAGCCAATATGTTTATTGGTGGATACACAGTGTGTGGTTTACAGGTAAGAGTAAGTGTCCTTATGTAATCAAATATGGACAACTATATAGTTGTCCACATTGTATCTACAGGTGCCTCTAACGGGTGGCATATACATAACAACCCACAAGCCATTATGGTGGCTTGTACTATCCTCAGAGTTGCATATATGCTACTCTGAGGATGTACTTACCTACAGATCCAGATGTGGAATCAATGTCTAAGGTGAAAGCATAGATTTCATTTTATACTAACTACTCCTAGACATGGCAAAATGTGTGGAAAACACCACTGACCACAGGGCAAAACAGCTGGTCTGACCCAGGCAACTGGTCACCAGCCTCTGCACATGTCATTCTGGCCTAGTTTAATCAAGATTGATTATGATTAAATATGTACCCCATATTTTAATTTAATTTTGATTCCCTGAGTTTATGAAGGAAAGAATCGGCTTTTATTAGTGGGGTGTTTTCGCCTTTCAAAAGATCATCCCCCTTTTCCCATGATAATCATGGATTATGCATTTGGGTCCACAGTTTACATAAGAAAACCCTACAAGCTGAGCACGAAACATGTCTCTTTTTGGATTCCAGGATGGTTTTGGGGTCTCAATGGGGTTCTACTGGGAATGACCATGTTTTTGGCAATTTCATTCTGCTTAGTCTGGGTTCAGCTAGAACCCTAAACATAGGATTTATGTAGAGACTCTTCTGTAATCTACCTCCATAACTTCCTAGGTACTCTGATTTTATTTTAAAAATCTTTATTGTTTTTGTGATCATGATATCTCAACACAATCCCGCTGGGATTGTAGTCATGTGACCATGCTGCTGCAGCTGCGCCTCCACAACTTACCAGTTGGTGTAGGAAGACTTGGACATATACTGAAAAATGCAAGGAAAAGGAAATATGATAGGTCAGAACATGGAGTGTGGTATCCCTTTATCTGTGCTGGTATGGGGCATAAGAGATGAATTATAAATGGGGATAAACAGTGGTATATGCAGGTACTAAAACATCAAGTGCCTTTCAGGACGCCACAAGCCAATAGCATGTGGGGGGGCTCAAAACATGACTTAATCTTGTGTGATTTTCATGGGTGAACCACCACTGCCTCACTGGTCTAATGTCTTCACCAATTTTGTAGCTTGGTTAGCACATCAAAGTGGTCTATATATGTGTGGGTGTACATCATTTGTATTGACCTGTAAAATATTCATACACAAGTGATATCATATGAAAATTTGATGGCAGCAGTGCAACACTCACATTGGATCCAAAACACATTTTGCAAGTCTCTAGAGCACTAGAAACTGACTACATGCAAATTTAGTGATCAACCACATAACCAAACCCTAGCCTAACCATTCAAAATGCAATTGCCCAGGTTTCAAGCCAATCCATCAATAAACTGTGGAGATATTATGTTTCAAGTATTGGATTTTATTTCGGGACAACCACCTTACATAATGAAAATAAGCGCCCATCCATATGTCCTCGAACTGGATGGGCGCTTATCTTATATGTCACATAAATCAAGGTCTAACAGCCACAAAAAGACCAGAGAACTATTTATCTTACTATATCTAGTGTATGCTCATCTCATATACTCTATTTAAACACATGCTAGCACAGATAGTAAGGTGCACTGGGCATCATTTTATTCAACAAAACGAACTATAACCTGCCTAGAAAAAATATTCCCAAGATAGAATAGTGTATGAAGAGATATGGCCATATTTGACTGAGGCATTTACAGCATTCCTACAAGAGCATTTCACAAAAGACATATATGATCACAACACTAACCCCCTAGTTTTGGATCATATAAACAGCATAATTGTTAACTCTCATACATAATCATTCATTTCCCCCCAAAAAAACAGCATATAATAAGCTTTTCTGGCCCATATTTCACTTTTGACACCTGGAAGACCATGGGCGCCAATTGAGGCTGAGCCTCGATAGGCGCCCGTGAAAAAAACAGTGACTTATCTCTGGGTACACCCCTTACATATGGTGGTGATGATATATGGTCTCAGATTTATTTTAAACTCATGGAAATTGATCATTCTGCTGCACTATAAAAGCACCCTGTCCCTTAATTGGCCCAATCACATATTTTGTGTACAACCTCATGCATCTCTATTCTGCTGGAAAAAAAAAGATGTTTGGTTCTCATTCTCTTTAGAAAAATCACTGTACAAAATGATCACAATGATTGATTTTTTTTTTATTTTTTTGAGGCCTGCCAGGCAAGTGATCATAATTGTGCAGTCACACAACCTCCAGCAAAGGCATAGCATGGGTGGGGGATGTGATAAATGGTATAATGTGTTCAATGGCAAGCACATAAGCCAGCTGGGTATTTTCTCTCACAGCCCAGGAAATTTTCATCTTTTTTCTTTCATATATAGTATTAAGTGCCCATCCATCCAGACTCCAAATGGATGGGCGCTAAATTTGCTACTCCTCTACTCAATATCCATTTGACATCAAGGGAGGTTTGTCAAAGGGCCACAGAAAGGTGAATCTCACTATATGACCTCAATGCTGATTTTTCATATTATGTCGTAAATTCATACTTGGTTTGTCAGCTGTATTTATAAGTAAAATCCATCCCCATTGTGACTTTGAATTCTTCACATCGATCAAAAATTGATGACAACCTCCATGCCTCAGCAAAGATTTTCATACTTCACAAGTCTCTTTTCCTGCAATGTCAATGCACAATCATGGCTCAGGTGGCTCCTAGTTCATCGCATAATGCATGACATTGCCCCTGAGCATGCAGAATGGCCTCAGCTTGTAAAAATAAACACGTAAGAATGGGGTATATGAGAGCAATGTAGATAACTTACATTTAGCAGCACACAGCTTTGAATATACAAAGAACATAGGGAAATAACCGCCAATTTATTAATATACATAGAACAATGGGATACAAACACTGGTAATAATGTAGACTTATTTAAAGGAGCACTTGATAGAAAATGAACTACACCTTGTTAGCAAGGGGGTGTCAGGGTGACAAACATAGGGGAATCGGCCTCTGTCATGCGGAGCAGTGACCCATTTCACAAGTCTGAATATAATGGAATGTAATCAGATTTATTTGTATTGTGAATGATTATGGTTTGAGCATAATATAACCATTATAATTGAATTTAATCTGATTAAATTAAATTATAATCATAATTATGGACAGCCTTAGTTTCATCTTACATAGCCAACCTGCAATATTTTCAGTGATAGACTGCCCTCAGGCTCAACTCACTCACCTCGTATGTAGTAGGTAATATGAGTGTCCTTCGAGCATCCAAATTTTAATCTCTTCAGTGAGCTCCCATGTTTATTTCTTCTGTCTACACGGATAATTTTTCAGGTTAAATGCATACCTGCAGGCTATAATCACTGACCAAAATCATAGGCATTTGCAAAAAATCACATCCCCCAATATACTTCAGAAAAATAAACCACAAGCTTCATGTATTTCAAATGCTGTTGAGATTTTTTGCATGTCTATCAATTTTAGAACAAGAGTGTCTATAAATAGGCTAGGATCACAGATAGTACAATCACATGACCATTTTTCCATGATCACTTTCCAGCTCTAATGTGAGAAGGAAAGCATGGTTTCAGAAACTGTAAAGGGCAATTGTCTTACTAGCAGGAAGCAGGCTGCAGCTCCGCTCGGCAGGTACAATTCCATTCAAGTATATTGGTCCTGTTTTTGCTTGCAGAAAATGTCTGGGGGTGTGGTTTCCATAACTAAGTTGTATTTTTCATGCTGGCTACACATTTGCCAAATAGCTCCAATGGTTATTCTCTTTCACTTGGTTGATATATATAAAAATGAGTATATTATGAAGAGGAATTTTAGGTACATCCTTCTTGCAGTCATTGAGATTGAAGCCAGCTCGTCTCATGAACCAAGGTGAACCAAAGCCATGCCGAATGCTACATGTGATTATCATGTGTATATCACGTGTATGTGGCTGGTGTTGTTTGGAGCAAATATGGGTGAACACCAGATTATTACATAATTGGATTGGAATGCAATCCTGTTATGTAATTTTTGTGGACTTGTGTCTTGCTGTGGGCCACCTTCAAAGATCTGGGTTGCTAAAACTATGCACATTAATGAGTTAAGTAGACATCTCACTGTCAGCTTAATTGTTCTTGATGCACTCTTGTGCATGGAGGCCTCTCGTACTTTGCAGGTCCTGCTCAGTCAATCACCTGTGTTACCCACATCCTTGCTGCCTGGGACACAACCACATCCTGCACCATTTTTTACAACATTAATAGTTAGAACATGCATGTCAAGATTGTATATCTACATCTGTAAGACAAACACATTTCTGTCTATGAATGATATATATATGATAAAGCTGCCAGTTGATGCATGATACAGATAAAAAAAAATAGAAGCACGAAAGGGAAGTCCACACATGTAACCCTGTATAGTGATATCTACATTAGATGCATTAAATATGTGACATGACACATTCAATTTTTCCACCTCTCTCGACTCTCCCACCCCCATCTCTACGACAACAACCCTATCCACAGAGCAAGCAGTTCAGCCAGGATGCCCCACATCCTGCTTCTTTCAGCACTTGCATTTTCTTTGTGCCGCTTTGTACTCCCCTGGCATTCTTCAAGTGTCAATGAGGCTCCTATAGAGAGCATAGCCACTGAGATATTTGTTTTGCAAGAATGAGAATGGTAAAGGGTGTAAGGTCAGAAGAGCACAACAATAATAGTGAAATCCATATATGCATCATAGGCACCTGGCCAAAAGAATCTTTGTGTTGTCACCTGGTATCTAGTCTGGGAAACATTGGATGTTAAAAACATCATATTTGGTGAAAATGAAACAATGTTATGGAATGGGATTGGATTCCAATCTCATTCCATAATATGGTGTCGTGCCTAACTGGATTACATAATGGGATTGGATTCCAATATCATTACATAATATGGTGGCGTGCCTAGCTGGGTTACATAATGAGATTGGATTCCAATCCCATTACATAACCATGCTACTAGGCTCGTGGAGATGGACATGCAGACAGGGCTGTCTCTTTGGAAACAACTGTCAACCAGTGCCAGACTATCATAATATTTATATGATGTTACCAAAGATCACATATGCAAAGTGATGTGTCATTGTAACATTGTATTTGTGTTTGCCATACCATAGAACATGTTCATGACATCTAACTAAACATGAGAATAAACAAGAGACAACACTCTTTTGCCTTCCTTAAACCACATTTTTTGATCGGAAAAAGAGTTTAGTTCTCTTTCATATGTACAAAATCTTTTTGTTGTAATCCCATCGTGATACCTAGCCAAATCAGATACCACACTCATGACAATCACCTTGCAGTAATTGTTGGTGCAGCCCACACCTCCAGCCCCAAGTAACAAATTGGTGACCTCAATTACATTGGCCCTAATCACAAGCTCATACAAGACAAGCCAGGCAATTCTTGTTGCTCATTCATGGTGGAGGCGGAACTAGGTGGGTACCAATGAACAATCTCTGAAAAAAATAGCTCTCTGTTGAAACATTAGTGGGTCAAGTGCATTTGTAAAATGTTGCTCACATGTAAGATCTGGGGAGCATTAATAAGAAGCAAACCATTCAAGCCATCGATGTTGGCTCATATGATGTCTTGAGTTGAGTAGTACTATGTGCATGGGTTTGCTGTGAGGTGGGAATAAATCATGACAGGCTTGTCTAGAATAGATATAAGGGTGATGAGGTGCATGACTGCTCTATATTCCATGAAAGAAGGGGAACACAGACATGCACGGAGGGGTCATGACAAATGATCAAGACATAAAAGATTTTGGCACATATCAGCCACATGTCTCGCTCTTGAGGGTTGCTTGGATTTAAGCTTTGCAAAGAAGAGTGGAAGGGGTGCACCATCAACACTTGTCTGCAATGAGTTAGCTACAATCTACACTGACAAGATAAAGAATATACTAGTTGTACCCACCATATACATATCCAGGAAAAGCCAGGGTATGCCTGCATACCCTGCCTCATCAGCAATATTGAAAGTTACAGTAGAACACTGCTAGTTGCATGAGCTGAGGTATCTGAAAGTTCTTCTACAGTCAAATATAAGTAGGATAGTGACCAAAATACTTACCCACAGCATAGACGAGAGCACACAATGCTGTCCATGTCCAGGACCACACATGGTGATGGGTGAAAACAATGTGTTGAATGTTATGGTTACATGATCAATGTGCCATGGCCTGCCAAGAGCCAAACAAGGTCTCCCTCAGAATTGTGAGTATGGGTATGCCTATGCCTAAACACATGGATATCTGTAAATACCTGTGAGCTCACAGGCCACACCTGCACCCAGGCTTTATCCATGGGAAATGAGTATCTGGATCCATGGATTCAAAACCTGCAGGTTATCTGCACTTGTGTCATGCCTTACCAGACCCCATTCCTGGTCGGAAAGCTCAAATGCCACCTCTCCCCCTTGTAGGGGAAGATGAGCACTATGAGATTGAACAGATCTTGGACAGTCAATTCCACTGTGGAAAACTCAAATACAAGGTCAGGTGGAAAGGCTATGGGTATGAGCATGATGAGTAGATCCCTTAGGCAGATTTAGCAGCCCAAGACCTCATTGCTGACTTCCATCACCTCCACCCAGGTGCCCCTTGTCAGATTGGTGTTGCAGATTTTGACACCTTTCATCAAAAAGCACTTGTGCCTCCAGTAGGTGTCAGTGTGTTGGAAGATCACATGCCAGAAGGGGGAGGAACCCCATGTTCTTCTACACTTCTCTATTCTCTCTTCTCTCTTTCTATCTATTCTCCCCCTTTTCTCCCTTTCCTCCATTATCTCCCTATAAGGGAAACCTCCAGGAGCAGTGGAATATCACACTGGGAACTGGCAGATGGGAATCCGAAGATATATAAGCTCACAGAAGACTACATACAAGGATACACACCTGGCAGATGGGAATCCAAAGAGAAAAGCCTAAGGTTCCCACTGCCAAGATAACTACCTAAAGGAGTATGCAAATAAGCGCTGGAACATATGGTGATTGCGTAATGGGATTGGAATCCAATACCATTACGTAATGCGGGCGCTTATCTGAGCGAAAACAAAGAATGAATGCCAATAAACACCCAACTGTACCATGGTTACATAACGGGATTGGATTCCAATGCCGTTATGTAATGCAGGCACTTATGCAAGTGAACATGGGGATATATAATGGAGGAAAGAGAGAAATGGGGGGGAATGGATAGAAGGAAGAGAGAATAGAGAAGTGTAGAACCACATGAAATGGGGTTCCCCTTGCACTCCCCTTCTCCTATCTTGTCTCTCATGTTCACTTAAATAAGTGCCCCTGTTTATGTAACAGGATTGGAATCCAATCTGTAGGGGAATTATAATTCCCTTAATAGATATACACCATTAATATTAGTATATACAAGTATATAGAGATAATGTACATGCATGGGCTATGTCTATGCTATAAGTTTTGTACACACGTGTCCACAACTGTAATAGTTGTAGTGTGGGAAGAACCTTAGGTTCTATCATCACTTAATTGTAAACTATCACACCCTGCTCAATAAGAACTGTTTGAAATGGTTCTGAAAGCCTGTGTGATAACCACAATAAGTGTAAAACATTTATACAATCCCAATATGTAACCATGGTATGGTTCAAGTTGGGTGTTTATTTGCATACATTCTTCATTTTTGCTCACATAAGCGCTCATGTTATGTAACAGGATTGGATTCCAATCCCATTACATAATCATAGCACATGTAAGTGCTTATTTGCATAGTTATCATGGTAGTGGGAACCTTAAGCATTTCGCTTCAGATTCCCATCTGCCAGGTTTGTAGCCTTGTATGTAGTCTTCTGTGAGTTCAGCTTATATACCTTCAGATTCACATCTGCCAGTGCCCAGTGTGATATTCTATGTCTCCTGGAGGTTTCTCTTATACCCAGTGGCTTTCTTTGACCTAGTATTGCATCATGCCCTTATGCCATAGCCACAGAGGAGGATATAAAACATATTTACTCTGGTAGTATATGGGTGTGTCAAATTTTTTTGTGTGCATGCACAGAATATATGTGTGTGCACATGCCAGCTTGTGTTAGCATGCATGACATTATATTTTGGTGCTTGGAAGAGCATAGACTCATGCCAGTCTCTTTATGTCATACCTAATATAGAGACTGGGACCACTTTGCACACACATCGCAGAGAGCCCATCTCTGCTTGAAATAATAAGTGAGACTTGTAAAAATCACAATGTCCTCGGCCTCAATTGCTATGTGCTTCCACTCACAGTCAGTTTCACAACAAGCTCATTAGCAGACATCTCTACTAATTCACTGGGGCTACAACTCCTTCTATTACATGCAGGGCACAGGATCACTCATTCCTCACCATCTTAACTGCTATACTTTGCTGTCTCAAACATAGTACACCTCACACCCTGGCGATGTAGGAATTGAACTTTGAGGACCCCTCCAACACCAACATGGTTTCTTCAGAACCTGAGATGATGAATGGTGATGAGAGGACTTCAAGCCACATCTCAGTCCCTGCCACCCTGTCTGAGGCCCCTTCAATGTCTGTCCCCATGGTGTCATCTCCATTGAACATGTTAGGTTCACCTCTAAGGAACTAAAGCCTGAAGCTAGTCAGCCATTATGTAAACTCCAATGGGCTCTTTGCAATGTGCCTCCGAAGTTCTACAAGTCTGTACTGACTACATTGAATGACTATCTTGATACTGGTTTGAGTCTAGGAAGAGCATAGGGCCCTCATTGAGAGTCACTGGGAGTCATTCACAGTCCATTTCTCCACTTATTTCTTATCATTCTTATGCCTCTCCTTACTTTCCTCATCTTCCTACATTGTTTCCTTATCTTTCCCATTCCCTATTTTCTATTTTCACTCCTGTTTGGCCTTGCCAACAAGATTATGTAATGGGATTGGAATCCAATCCCATTACATAATGTGGTTGCAAACAAACTGTGATTATGTAATGGGATTGGATTCCGATCCCATTATGTAATTCCTGACGTACTCCAGTTATTTCAAAATACGATCAATTTGCAAGCACTACAGCAAGTTGAAGTTTGTTTCATTTGTTTACATCTTGGAATAAACTACCAGTTCATACAATTCATACATAGCCAGAGCTTTTCGGAATGTGGGTGTGTTTTCTGGATGAATATATCTATAAATCGGTCCATGGAGCACTGACGAGTTTCAATGCTGCTGCACACTGTCACACAGGGATGCGATCTCAGCCCCACATTGGACATCCAGGGATACAGTTGTGTCTATATCAGCAGACGGTGCCATGACACTGTGGGACACTCAGTCAGGATGGTAGCTACGCATGCTCCCACCTCATACTCAATCTTGTTCCTCTCTGTCTCTGAAGCTGGTGATAAAGCAAATACAACACCATTGAAGGATTGATGAGACTATGGGACTTGACGAATGGTTCTGTGATCAGTGCACATGAGAGTTTTGTGAGGGATTCTACGACAGGAACATAGCTTGGGGAACATGGTACATATAGATACCCCTTATGGCAACTTTGGACAATAAACTTCAGATGTGGGATACTCAAACAGTTTGGACTTTTTCATTGAATGCCAATGGCCAAACATACACCTCGACAGGTAGTGACAGGGAAATTGCGATCTGCTCTGCTGCATCAGCTGATTCTGGGGCTACGTTACAAACACTCTCTCCTGGCAAAAGCAAATTCAAATGTCTTATCCGATGTATGTTTTCTACACTAGTATTGGTTATCAATCAAGATTGCCTGACATGGGGTTGACCCTTCCCAGAGCCTTAATGGATCCAAAATCCCCATGCCGTCTGAAACTGGCCAAATATCCCTGTTCAATATCAAATCTTCTCAACCTATACGTCTCATGCAGTGTGTGTACACTCATTAGCATGGTCGTCAGACAACCAAGTAATACTATTGGACTTTATAATTATCTCCTCGTTGAAATATTTAGGCCTTTCCAACCACTAGCTGTTATTTTTGGTGTACGATGATAAATGAATCATACTATAGTCCTCAGTGCCTCTGTATTGCACAATGCAAAACTCATGGTTTCTGGGTTTATTTCCTATGTTCTTCCTGTCAAACACCTCCCTGTCTTTCCCTTCTTATGGTGAATTAAGATGAACAGATCTGCAGACAAAATGATCAAGGTTTAGGAAGCTGCGTGAAGCGCAGTAGCAACTACTCAGGAACCAGGTGAAGTCTGGTCTGTTTCCTGGAGACCTTAGCACAAGCAGACCTGGTGTGTTTGTGAGTGGAGGCAAAGAAATGGTGGCATGGCACAGGGATGGGATGAGTATGCTCTTAACGATAAGCCCAATACTTGAAGGAGTTAGACTCAGACCAGTCTCTATTTATAGGTGAAGATAGTCGTTCACCTTGATAGACACATTCAAACGACTGTCTTCGTAATCATGTCATTTGGGACTGGTTTGAGTCTATGAATGAGTGACTAGAGACTGGTTCAAGTGCAGAACATCACATCACTCCATGGCATGTCGACCAGCCTTCACCACTACCACCATGCACAACAGTCCCATGCCTCACTTCATCTTCGTTCTTATTTGATCACCCAGACTGACAATGCATGACCCAGATCCACGACAGGTCAGTCTGCAGAACCAGGCACTTTCAGGATCAACCGCATCATTTGTGACCACACTTGTCTTCAATGCTGTGTCCCATTCACGCTGCTCGTCCTGCATTTCAAGACAATCTACAAGCCCCAGAAGTTTCTGACCCCTAAAAGATGTGTGTAGCACAGTCCAATTGTTTGTTGTTGTTCATCGCTGACACCACAGCAAATGTGTGTCGCCCTCGCAGCTCGTCTCAATTGACCCCTGGATGTCTTCAAGTTTGATTATGCACGACAGCCCTGCCTCACTTCGATGCATAACAAGAGGTGCTGATTCAGGGCAGCACCCCTAGTCAGCCCCAATGGCGCCCTACCATCCATGCACCCTTGCACCTTTGCCTCCACACTCCTATAAGCCCTTCCATCCCAAGTGTCTGCTGCCCCAACGCAGCCCCAAAGTGGCCCCAATGCATGCAGACAAATGCAGGCACCCCCAGTTGGCCCCAACAGCACCCTACCAACCCCCTATACGCCTGCCCTTGCACTGTGCTCATAAATCTACCGGAGGTATGTGGCCCTTTCACCTTTGTTGAAATTGCATGTTCTCTTATTACTGACCATCCTTCACCATTCACAGGCAAAGCTCCTGGGAAACAACTGGCAACCAAAGTGGCACAAAAAACTGCAGCCATGACAGGCGGTGTGAAGAAGTCTGATAAGTTCAGGCCTGGTTTGTGGATGGTCTTTATTATTATGTGATTCCAGCTCTGATAGCCAGCTTCTGCAACATGACATCCATACTGGTCTGGCCTTGGGTCACCACATCAGTAGTTCAACTTTCCATCATGCAGATTACTGTGAATCCAAGTGGTAAGTTTTGGCTCCTATTAATTTACAGGCAGCTGCAGCCACAATGTGACTCCAGTGTGCATGGCTTTCATGTTGGACATCATAGGTGAGTGATTATCAAGTGTGTCTGAAGCACTTGGTGCTGTTACCATAGAGAACTTGTGTGTGTGCAAAGTCACCGTGGCTTGTTCTTTATGTGACAGTGCTGATTGTTTTGCACACACTGTGTTGCAGGTGAGTGAGTATCAGGTGCATCTAGATCCCTTGGTGTTCTTCCCATAGAGCACTTGTGTGTGTGAAGTCACCACAGCTTTGCTCTTTATGTTGAAAGTCATTTTTCACACACGCAAGTTGCTGCAGGTGAGTGAGTGGCGGTGCATCTGTAGCACTGGGTGCTGTTCCCATGGAGGACTTGTGTGTGCACATAGTCGCTATGGCTTATTCTTTACATGACCAGTGCCAATTGCTTCACACATGCTTTGTTGTGGGTGAATGGTTATCAGGTGCATCTAGAGCACTTGGTGTTGTTCCCATAAATGTGCATGTGAAAAGTCGCTGCTCATTATGTGACAGTGAAAAGTGATTTTTTTGCACACACCTTGTAAGGTGCCACAGGCAAGTGAGTGTTAGGTGTGTCTATAGCACTGAGTGCTGTTCCCATAGAGGATTTGTGTGCATGCGAAGTCGCTGCAGCTTGTTCTTTATGTGACAGTGCCAGGTGCTTTGCATGCCTTGTAGCAGGTGAGTATCAGGTGCATCTAGAGCACTTGGTCTTGTTTGTGTGTGAAGTTACTGCTCTTTGTGATAGTGCAGAGTGATTTTTTTGCACCCACCTTGCTGCAGGTGAGCGGGTATCATGTGAGTCTAGGGAACTTGGTGCTGTTACCATAGAGGACTTGTGTGCATTTTGAGTCGCCATTGCTTGTTCTGTATGTGACAGTGCCAAGGTGGTAACATTGTCTACTCTCCAACCTTGCTTTTTTGACTTATTGATTTGATTTGACTTGATGTTAAAAATGCCAAGTCTGCAGTCTGCACTTCACCATGCTGCTTTGAAGGATTACATCAACCATTTGAAGTGTGTACAGCATCAACGGAACAGACAGGTCAGAAGTATAGCCTCGGGAGTGTCCATACAGTCATACTGGGGCATTCACCACACCAACATCAGCTGGTAAGCCAAACCCCTCACTTGTTGTTGTAGAATATTGCTCTAACCATGACTTGTGACATGTGCATAGCCTTTCAACAGCTATTCCCCCACCCTGCACAAAATGCTGGGCTGAGGCTAAATTAAGAAAAACCACCACCAGGGTACATAACAGGATTGGATTCCAATCCCATTATGTAATTCTGGGCTGCCAGTGCCATCAATGTCAAAAACATCAGGTAGGATTCCAGAAGGTAAGTTTTTCCACACTTGCATCAGGGTGTTCATGGCACTTGGTGCTGTTCGCATAGAGAACTAGTCTGCGTGCCAAGTTGTCACAGCTAATTCTTCATGCATCATTGCTAAGTGTTTTGCATGCACCTTGTTTCATGTGGGTGAGTATCAGTAGTGTATTGAGCACTCAGTGCTGTTCTATAAGGGCAACCTCACACACTATGGTTGCATAATGGGATTGGTCCAATGCCGTTACATAACACAGGCACTTAATGTGAGCAAAGATGAAGAACATTTGCCCATAAACACCTAACTGTATCATGGTTATGTAATGGGATTGGAGAGATAACTAATCTAAAGAAGTATGCAAATAAACGCCAGAATGTACTGCAATTATGTAATGGGATTGGAATCCAATCCCATTACGTAACAAGGGTGCTTATGTGAGCAAAAATGAAGAATGAATGCCAATAAACACCCAACTGTACCATGGTTACATAATGGGATTGGATTCCAATCCCATTATGTAACATGGTCACTTATTTAAATGTACATGAGTGAAGAGATAAGGGAAGGGGAGATCATAGAGGAGAAATGGAGAGAATAGGTGGAAAGAAGGGAGAATAGAGAAGTGTAGAACTACATGAAATGGGGTCATGTCCACATAGAGAACTCATGTGTGTGCGAAGTTGCTTATGCTTGCTCCTCAAGTGTCGGTTCTGAGTGTCTGCACACACCTTATAACAGGCTTTGTCTAAACAACCTACAGGGTGGCTATGACTTCACAACGCATCTTACCTGTTACTGCATTTTTTGCTGATCATGAGGTTTTTTCTTTTGAACAACCCTTAAATATTTTAAACTACACAAACCTATGTGTATATCTGAGGGAGTTGCTATTGGAATGAAGACAGAAATAAGAGGAAATCCCATACCAGGATTTATTTCTAAACTATATGTCATTGTTGCTACAAGACTGGAATCCACTCCAGCTATGCAAGTGGATTGAAATACATGCTGCCTCTATGTAAGTTACACAGGAATCCAGTCTAATACACTTGTCATTTATTATTATTAGATAAGTCACATACCCAGTTCAGTGGTTCCGATTCCCCGAGTTTACAAGGGATAGAATCGGCTGTTATAGTTGGCCATTTTGACCTTCACTAAGATCATCCCCCTTTTCCCACAGTAATCCAGGATTATGAAATTTTGTCCACAGTTTACATAAACAAACCATACAACTGAACTACGAAACATGTCTTCTTTCAGATTTCAGGATGATTTTGGGATCCCAGTGGGGTTCTACTGGGAATGACCATTTTTTGGCACTTTTATTCTGCTCAGTTCATGGGCACCTCTGACACAGAATATCCAATTTTATCTGGGTGTTACCCTGGACCTCTTCTCTAACTTCCTAAGTCCTTTTTTATTTTTCTGTTAGTTGGAATATTAGTATCTCAAGGAATCCTATTGGGATTATGGTCATGTGACTGTGTTGCTGTCCACAATTGCTTTGTGCAACAAAGTCCATGCCCTCTTCAGATCTCTCATCTTCACTACTCTCCTGCCAGACATTTCTGTAATAATTTGGTAATATTGGTAGGCAGTAATATACAAATTGTAGTTAATTTACTTTGAAGTGTACAGCTTAGTTGAGAAAACTTCTACAAGACAAGAACACTACTAACCCTTAAGCACTAGTAGGTCCTGATACCCGTGTTTCCGAGATTCAAGTCAGTGTAAACAGTATGATCTTACGTTTTCCAGTCATCGTGGTTGATTGTACTACGAAGATCAATCCTACTTTTAGTCGTGTTACATCTCTGTATTGTATTCATTATGGTGTTTCCCAAATATAAAGTATGCACCACTATTTGGTGTATAGTTACCAAACCTGTAAAACCGAAGTTACAGTCCAGCTGACGTAAGAAATTCACTTTAATTACCGACTCCCATACCATTTCATACAAACCAACCTAGATCCCGGGAGTGGGTACTAACGAGGTACTGTAGTCACACATATAAAAATACTCGGTGTCCGGTAAGACGTACGAGTCCCCGTTACAGTACGTAACACGTTACTTGATCCTCGGTGGACTGGGTACTAACACGTAGTTGAAATTCTCTTCTCACTTGTAACTTCCTCTTCCGAACCCCAACACCGTACTACCAATAGCAGTTCAAAACTACACTTTTTGAGTTTCAGGGTTACCTCTGTCTAAACTGAATATTAATCATTCATGACGACTGGTGTTCCGACTGAGTCAATAACAAAGAGTTGTTAAAAAATGTACCTGTCAACGGATTATTTAACGATATAGTAGTGGTAAGTATTAAGACGTCGGTTAAGTCCATCTTACTTACCGTCTCGACTTCTTTTATGTATATGTGACTAAAGGCCAAGTTTTTATCATTTGTTGTGATTGTTTGGGTAAAACCCGTACTTAGTGCTTCATCTAATTGATAGGTTCTTGATGTTGTGTAACGTGTAACTTACTATATCATAGTCTACATGAACTACACTCTCTCCTTAGTTTGTCAGGTCACCCACTTGTGGTACGTTTGTCCCCAGAGGTTGTGACCTAGTAGACAGTCGACCCCTTCTGACCTGTTCAAGAAGGTTCAGTGAAAAGGGGGTACTCCTCGTCTCATATACCCTTGACTTTTAATTAAAATTCTATATACCCATAATCTCGTGGTGTGAGTGATACAAGTAAACGTTTAATTGAGAGGAAGGTTAAACACCACAACCTTCAGACCTTACTCAATGCAAACCTCCTGTGTGGGGAGGAACCCCTACCATCTGGGAGTTAAAAACCAACAACACGTCGAGGCCAGGACGACCTCAAATTACTTTTATATTTAGGATATTAGTCCCTCTTTGACTCTGGTATGGTTCTCGTTACCAGGGTTTCTGTTGAAGAACGCTCTTACACCCTTTATGGTCGAACTATAACGGACAATGGTTTCTGTTGTATCTACAACGTACGAGGGTAAGGTAGACCTATCAATGTTAACTTTACGAACTGGAATAGAACCCGAACTATTGTAACGGTAACCAACGGAATAAGAAGTTCGACGACGACTACTGAACTGGTCTGTATTCGGGTCGTCGTTCACATAGACATGGAGACTTTGTATTCACGTTGAACGTAAACCTAACACCCAAAAACCTACGGTGGGTAACTTTGTTTCACCCCCCCAAGACTCTGTTCGACTAATACAATACAGGGTGTTACAATCTGAACTACTGAAATAAGGTATAAGACGTACTTGGATTACTCGACAAACGTTTTTTTTTTTCGTAGTTTTAATCTCGGTGTCTGGGTCGTAGTTCCGAGGGAGCCGGATTCTTACAACTGGTAAGATACACACGTTTTCGAAACTGTAGTCGACACTACGATATAAGTTCGGATGTCCACTTACAGTCGAAGTAATTAACTGTAGATTTGTTAGGATTGAGTGAGCCCATTCAAATACCGTAGGTGTACACAAAACAAGTTGAGTCGTAGTTGGGGACCCACGTGGAGTAAAAGTGTGTGAGGTGTATCAAGGAGAAGAAACAGTGAGGTCTCCAGGTTCCGAGAGAGATTACGTCAAGATATTGAAAATTACTTGATTCTACAGTTCTCTTGTTAGTTTCGTTTTCCTGCATGTTTTACTGAAGTCAAAACCACATTAGTTAGGATTTTTAAACTACTCATTAAGTGTGGGGAAGTGTTACCAGGTCTATTACGAGTGTGTCTTCCCTCTTCTAGAAGTACTATGTGTTATACAAGAAACGGGAGTTAAAGTCCACAGTTAAACAGAGGAGACCATTACATTCGTGGGTATTCAATAGTGTAAATGTTTTCTTACAAATGGAAATTCAAGTTGTCTTTAAGTAATTTATTCGACAATATACATACAGTTTTGTCCCGTATACTAGTGTTTGGATCTGTTACTAAACAATCGTGGGCTGTCACAAGACGTACTAATCTTTTCATTTACGTTCCAACTGGGTACATGAGTGGGACTTCTGTAAAAAAAACCCTCCCGATCT
Organism: Ramaria rubella; assembly: GCA_015039355.1. NCBI lineage: Eukaryota > Fungi > Basidiomycota > Agaricomycetes > Gomphales > Gomphaceae > Ramaria > Ramaria rubella. The sequence goes on along the minus strand of MU134428.1, from coordinate 49,038 downwards.
CCCTACAGTAGTCCTAGAACGAGGAAAAATTGGTACCCAGGAGACATACGGTAATTAATTTGTTGCTTTTTATACTACATTGGATAGTTTTAGTGAATCTACTCGACCTATGAAAGGATGGTCTTCTAAACTTCAAGGATAACTATAAGTCGTCGAAAAAACCTCTGGTGTGTCTTGGAGTGGACTGACGGAGTTCTCGAGCCTCCCCAGGGTGACTGGGGGGTTGACCATAAAGCAACTGTAGTCACTTTTAACGTAGTAAGAGAAGTTTAAGGTGATTCAGAAGTAACCGGGGTCGTAGGAGAAAGAGGAGTAGGAACAGGAGAAGACGTTTAAGGAGGAGTAGTCGAAGTGAAGGTAGTGGTAGTAGTAGAAGTCGAAGAAGTAGTTACTTTTACCGACGGTTGTGGAAGAAAAAGGGAAATGGGAAAGGGATCTATTAACAATTATTTCTGGTTATAACGCGTCGTACACGGTAGACGGGTAGGGACGACGGACGGGTCGGGGAAGGTGTGTGAGAGCGGTGAAAGGACCGGAGGAACCGAGGAAGACGCGTGGGGGTGGTGGAAGGATCGGGGGAGGTGTGGGGTCGGTGACAGAATCGTGGGAGGTGTGTGTGACACGGGTGGACGGGGGGTGGACCGGGGGAGGTGTGGAGACGAGTGGGAGCGGCGGGAGGACCGGGGGAGACGTGGAACACACGTGGGTGTGGTGGGAGGAGCCGGTGTGGTGCGGGATACACATGAGGGTGACGGGAGAACCGTGGGACGGACGGGAGACGTGTGGAAGTGACGGGAGGACTGGAGGAGGGGTAAGAGATGAGTGTGAACGGCGGGAGGACCGGGTAACCGTGAAACACACGTGGTGGTGGTGGGGGGATCTGGGGAGACACAAGGGGACACCTACCACTTTAAGTCCCCTACAGTTAAAAATCAATTCTTCTAC
>MU134428.1:1759-44437 GCA_015039355.1 Ramaria rubella | reverse complement strand
TTACCTCTCGTCTGCCAGGTGATACAGTAGTTTTACCTCGGATAGACGATCGTTCTTTGAGGGACATCTTGTTAGAAACTAAACAGATACTAACTTACGTTGGTTTCCTTTCAGACCTAGTCAGACTTTGGAGAATAGTACTATTTCGTACTCTACAAATTCCGCTTCGAATAGTCCCTGGAAGTGTCGTGGTAAGTACAAAGGTTGTGGTGGTTCTGGTATACCTTTGTTGGTTCCTTTACAAACTCCTATTTCAACTCCTAACAGTATGTATCTTCGACCGACCGACCGAACTGGGTGTGGGTTGTGAGAAGGAAGTAAAACATTTACGAGATCCCGTTATCGATAGTTGAAGAACGATAATACCTATCCTTCGAGTCGTGGACATTAGGGTACTTGTTGTTTCCCTGTAAGTGGAAGACAACAGGGAAGGAGTCGAAGTTACAGTACTTATGAACATCTGACACGTACAAATAATCTTACTCGGAGTACTATAAGTTACCAGTGACCTTAGAGTAACAGGAACATTCACAAATTTAACACTTATCTTTATAGGTTCAGTTTTATTAGAAATACTAACGTAAACTCGGTAAAGTCTCGGAGTACTTGAAATAAACTCGTCTGGTCGTTCCCCCAGGATGCTTCGAGAAAAAGTCAACCAAATCAACCCGGTCACTTATATTTACGGTCATGAAGTAGGTTGAGTAATGCCACTCCACCGTCTCGGACCATATAAAATCCACAACCTAAACCCTTGTCATGACGTAATCGTACGTAGAATTTTTTAGGTCTGAGATGAGATTAGTGTGTTATTAAGAAAGAGTGAGATCGTTATTCGTTAAAAAGTCACATTGAGTCGGGGCTTCAACATTTCCATGGACGGGTTAGGTCAAGGGTAATCGTTCACTATGGTCCCCCTGTCAGGCAAAGAATTCAAACCAGTTTGTTAGTCCCGTTTTATACTCGTGTCCTAAACAGATTGTGACCAGGAAAGGTGAGTACCGTGAGTAGACAGTAAACAAAGGAAAGAAAATGTCACTAAGGAAAGGGGAAAACCAGTTCTTATGAGGTCAGATGAACACGTAGTGACCGGTCTCATCGTAGTGAGTTAAACCAGTTACATGGTGTATGTGCCGTCGGTTGAAGTACATAAACTCTAAAGTATAGTCATCGGAACTGTTTGGGTACTTATTACACTAATATTAGTATAGACCAAAATCTCTCTCCACCCTTTCCGAGTAGTACCACATTTCAGAGTCGTAATTCAACACATTAAAAGAACGATACCCTAGAAACGAAAACATGAGACTGTTAGAAAAAAAAACACTAAAACGGTACCACTAAAACAGTTGGAAGTACCATGGGTACACCTGTAACTTGAGACTGTATATATTAGATGTACTCCATGTTTCGAGTACAAGTAACTTTTCTTGAACGTTAAGAAAGTTTACTCTGTACGAACCAACGGAAATATATTACAAAGAGTCACTACAATTCCTCTACGAAAACTCCCTCAGACGTCCGTTAGACAAACACTCCCTACTGTTGTGAAAAGTCGTCTCCCAAAAGGTATTAAAAGTTACGACGTAGTCAATCTGGGTCCATGAGTTGTATAAATATAGAGTACCACAGAACCTTTTCACTGGAAACAAATCCACAACGTTTCACCATGTCAAGATCAGGACACTTCAAGTGACTACTAAATCCTGGTAGTAAGTCTCGTCCACGAGGTGGTGGAACCGTGAAGTTTTTCAGAAGATATATACTTAACTACAGTAGACGACTAAGTCGAAATAAGGGATACTCTTTGAGACCAAGGTCACTTTACAAGGTTTTAAAACCATGTACGTTTGGATGAAACGTTTTAACTAAACTAACAAGACTTACGTCAAAGTTTGGATTTAGAGAAATACTAGAGTTAGACTTTAATAAGGACATAAAACAGTACCACACCAAAACTTAATTGCTAAAGATACCGATGGGTACACCTGTAAAAAGACGATCCGTATTATACAACCAGTCGTACATACACTGGGTTTCGAGTACAAGTATACGTCCCACCGACTACGTTAAGACGTACCTAAACTAACGTTGTATTACACGGTAGTTGTGTGTTACCCGTTATGGTAGTTATATCTATCGTCAATATTCCACTTAAGTATCCCAGTGCTAACATGTATGATTGATAGAATGAAAAATGATGAGCTGGTCAAGGCTGTGACAGAAGATGAAAAAGCTTGTTATCAACTTATTAGTGACTTTGATCATGTATCCAGCTATGTTGAAGGATCAAGTATCACCAGAAAAGTTATGCGAAATGAATGTTGGTCATTGTTAGCTTACCTAGGAGCCCCAACATGGTACATCACATTTGCCCCTGCAGATGTCGAGCATCCCATTGCCTTGTACCTTGCTGCACACAAAGAAAGAATCAGACCTGTATTGAATGTAAATGATTCAAATAACAAATTAATAGCTGACAATCCTGTTGCAAGTGCCAGGTTCTTTAACATTCTTGTTCAAGCTTTTCTAAAGCATGTAATATGTATCAATGAGAAAGAAGCAGGATTATATGGAAGGAGTTCAGGGTACTATGGCACTGTAGAGCAGCAGGGATGTCTTACCTTACATCTGCACATGCTTCTGTGGATTAAGAATAATTTGTCTCCACTTGAAATCAGGGAACAGGTTATGGACCCAGATTCAGGTTTTCAAAAGACACTTGTTGAGTATTTAGAGAGCTCACATGTTGGAGAGTTTCTAAATGGAACAGTGGAGTATGTGCGGTCAAGAATAGATCATGCCAAAGATGTCAAAGGGTATGTAGATCCAACCATGTCCCTACCTGACATGCCCCCTTTGCCTTGTCCTGTTGGGAATTCCAAAAAGTGCCAATGTTGTAAGACTGATGATATATGGTGGGAGAGATTCTATCATGATGTAGATGACCTTGTTTGGAGATCTAACCAACACTCATGTAGCTATAAGTCATGTCTGAAGAATAAGTGGCAAACATGTAAAGCAAGATTTCCTGGAGACCTTTATCAATGCAGTGAGGTTGATCCTAAGATAGGTTATATCAAACTCAAAAAAGGTGAAGCTTGGATAAACACATTCACACCCATTGTTACATATCTCCTTAGATGCAACAGTGATGTGACTAGCTTACTGTCTGGAACAAACTAAAACCTACGGTATCTGGAAAAGGAGATAAAAGCTGAGATTAGCAAACTAGACATGATTACATATCTTAAATGTCACATCTTAAAAGACTATGGAATATTTGAGTACAATAAGGGATGTTTTTGAGATAATATCTGAAATCTAAGTGTGGAAAATTGTGTAATGTGGGAGAATAATGCCTAAGTGTTCATGAGAAAGCCAATATGATAACCTTCCATGTAACTTCTTGAATCCACAAATGGAGATGGTGCCCCAATGGCTAGTGCATACTTTGAGCAACCAGACCATTATACATCTCATAAATTCAAACCCTTTTATTGGATGCCTTTTGTTAGGCAAGTCAGAAGTGCATGGCCAATTAAAATAGATTCAAATAAGCCTGAATCAGTATTGCCCATCCAAAAAGACCAAGTTGTATTGGGAATTGTGAAGGGAAGTTATGCAGCATTTTCAGTTGTATCAGACTACACGTTAAGACCAGATTTTTATGATGATATTACAGTCTATGACTGGATGTGATGTGCTCATAAAGAGAAGGGTCAAGTCAAACTTCCTCCACCTGATACAGATGATGAAAGACAAGTTGATTTAGAAGGAGAGCAAGATTTTTCAGAGTATGATACAGAAGATGAAGGACATGGCACAGTTTCTCCTGACCCTATTGCACCCTTGACTCCTCAAGAACATAAGTGCAAGCATGTAGAGGACATCAATGTAGATCAAGAGGACACAGATGACACTATAGATGAAAATGAAATTACATTAGATGATATGAAATTCTTGGAGGGCCACCCACAGCAGGATTCACACAGAATTGTTTTTTTACCCAACAATAAAGCATTGGTTCCAATTTTGTAGGTGGAGCAATACCAAGAAGCGATAAAGGGGACCATGAATATTATTGTGCAACAATGTTGACCTTATTCAAACCGTGGTGAATAGGATTTGATCTCAAGAAACATTCTCAAACATGGACTGAAGCATTTACATCTTATACTTTCACAGACCGACAATTGCAAATCATGAGATTCTTTCAGATCAGATATGAGTGCAATGATGCCAGAGATGATCATCATGCACAGCATCTTAAAGGTCACACTATTTCAAAAGACAATATATTCTTTGATGATGACAATGATCCAAATGAAAATCATGATGATGATCTTCTCTATGGACAACTAGATACAACAGATGTACAGTTAGGAGATGTTTTAGATAAAGGGTATAAAATGTTGACAAAAGAACATGGGATGCAAACTGCTGAGCAGATTGCTATGACTTCTGGTTGGTTGGATGATTGCCTGGATAACCTGCCACCATCTGAACACTGTATGCCCATTGATGGAAAGGAAAAGGCTCCACCAGAGTGGCGTGCTATGTTAGAAACTGAGAAAGAAAGGCATCTAGGTGCACACCTGGGTCATATGGGAAGTCAAGCCATTGCAGAAGATAATATACCAGCACCATTTGATCCCATTGGCTTTATACCAAATGATGTCAAAATCCTCAATGCCAGTTATTTAGTCAATGATTTCAAGGCAAAACAAGTTTTACACAAACAGCAGGTGGACCACACTGTGAATATGTATGGTCTGAAACCAGATCAAGAACGTGCCTTCGGGATAGTAGCAAATAATGCAATACAGCCCTCTGGTGAACAATTAAAAATGTACTTGGGAGGGATGGCTGGAACTGGAAAATCACAAGTGATTAAAGTTTTAGCTCATTTCTTTGAAGAGTGTCATGAACTTCATAGGTTTCAGTTGGTTTCCCCAATAGGTGCAGCCTCAGCATTGATAGGTGGTACCACATATCATTCATTGCTAGGAATCTATCCAAAAATATCTAAGTCAAGCAAAGTAAATATGATGGTACTCAGTGAAGTGAAGGTCAGACTGAATGGTACAGATTATATATTGTTGGATGAAGTCTCTATGTTGGGTGCCACAGATTTATATACAATTAGCAAGCAATTATGTTATGCATTGAACTGCCATACTGAGGCATTTGGTGGAATGAACATAATCCTTGCAGGTGATTTTGCACAACTGCCACCCATTTCTCAATATACATTATACAGTGGTTCAATTGGGACTAATAAATTGCAATATGTTACTAATGAGATACAAGAGGCAACTATTGGAAAGGCTGCATGGCATCAATTCACAACTGTTGTTATCTTGAGGGAGAACATGAGACAAAAAACACAAAGTCCTGAAGATGGAAAATTGTGGAGAGCCTTGCAAAACATGAGATACAAAGCCTGCACTGCTGCAGATATATCTTTTTTGAAAACTTTAGTTGGTGGGCGACCAACAAACAAGGTCAAACTGAACCAAGCAAGGTTCCGTAATATATCTGTCATTGTAGGCCCTAATGCACATAGGGATAAATACAATATGTTGGGATCAGCTTGTTATGCAAATGACACCAAGCAACCCCTCCATCACTTTTATTCCATGGATACTTTGGGTTCTCCAAATATCAATGAAGATAACAAAAGAAAAACTTCCAGAGCAAGAGTGAAAGATCCTCGAAGCCCATCTAATGTACCAAGCCCTGAGCTACAACATATAGTATGGAACCTGCCTCATGAAGCAAGTGAACATTGTGCTGGAAAACTGTCAATATGTCATGGAATGCCAGTGCTGGTAGAACACAACATTGCAACACCATGTTGTGTGACCAATGGTGCAAAAGGGACAGTAGTGGGCTGGAAGCGTTCCAAGCTGACAAAAGATAAAAAGGTTTTAGACACTTTGTTTGTCAAATCAAAAACCCCCCCAATTCCCATTAAGCTTGATGGTCTACCAATGAATGTGGTACCAATTGGTCGTGCAGCTCAGGACATAACTTGTTGATTGCCAAATGATGATACTTTAACAGTTACCAGGCAACAAGTGCAAGTGCTTCCAAATTTTTCTATGACAGACTATGGATGCCAGGGAAGAACTAGACCTAATAATGTTGTTGATTTGGGGGGTTGTCTAACACATCAATCATATTATACCTGCCTGTCAAGAAGTGCATCTGCAAGTGGAACAGTTATATTACAGAATTTTGAGCCAAATAAGATCATGGGAGGAGCCTCAGGATGGCTGAGACAAGAATTCAGAGAATTAGAAATATTAGATGAAATAACCAAACTGAGATATGAAAAAAAACTGCCAAGTCATATAACAGGAGACAGGAGGAATACAATAATAAGAGAGTATCAGCTTTGGAAGGGAACAAACTTTGTACCCAAACATGTGCATGCTGCATTACGTTGGTCAATATATGATCCTTTTCCTTTACTTGAAGTTGCTGAAGACCTTAATTGGTACATTCATAAGGGGGGGATGGATATAAATGTAGTTCAACACAATATTCCACAACACAAGAAGGTCAAATTCTCACACATTGCATATGTAAATGCAGAAGGGTCTAAACCTTTGTTACATATGAGTTGTGATACTGGAAAAAATATGGGTGTTAGAAAGAACAAAAAACAAAATGAAGCAGACAATATAGCTGACATCCCTATGAAAAAGAAGGCAAAGCATGGTCATGATATATGGCAGGGGCAAGAACACCCCAGCCCTTTAGGAGTAAAATGGAATTCTACCACCTCTTCTTGTGCATATGATGCCCTGATCACAATTATGTATTCATTATGGAGAAAGGATGATAACATGGCATATAATACTTATGCATTACACAATAAGCATTGGCAATTGCGGCATGGTAGTTTCCAAGAAGTAGAAATTGGAACAATTACATTGGAAAAAGCAAGAGATTGATTGCAACAGGATTTCCATCATAGTCATCCTCGCAATTTTCCACTCAATGGTACTTACACCAGTCTTGATGATTTAGCTGAAGACATTTTCAATTTATCTGTACCAGTGGTGGTGCTAAATACACATTGTACATACTGTGATATAGGATTTGCTCCTAAAATGGGAAAATTCCTGTCTGTTGTATGTGACATATTCAATTGGAACAGAGGTGCATCATTGGCTGGCTTTGGAGAGTTGCCTGCAAATCACACTGTTCAACAGTGGTATCAAGTATTAACAACAAAAAGAAAAACAGCAAGAAGATGTGCATGCCACCGAATACTTGTTGAAGAAAGTCTATATGCCAAAGCACCTGAATTGGTGGTGTTTCACATCACAAATGCTAACCTGATTGAAATTACTCATAATTTGGTGACACAGGACACACATGACCACTATGAAAGTCTATCATTAGTCAGGATTGTATACCATGGTGCATTTAGACAGCATTATGTTGCAAGAGTCATAGGCAAGGAAGGGGATGTATGGTACCATGATGGAATAAACACAGGGAATGAATGTGTATATGAAGGCAATGTGTCTACATTTGGCAGTACACAGCTTCAAATATATAAAGACCACAGGGAAATAACTGCCAATTTATTAATATACAAGAAACAATGAGATGCACACACTGGTAATAAACAACATGGAATGATTTAAAAAATAACTTGAAAGAAAATCAACTGCACCTTGGTACCACAGGGGTGTTGGGGCAACAAAACCTAGGGGTATCGGCCTCTGTCATGCAGAGCAGTGACCTATTTCACAAGTGTGATATTGAAGTATACGGAATATGTACCAGATGAATATGTGCCATAGCCTCTCTTGGAAATCATTGTCCCTGTAGCCTATCAAAAAATACAGCACACAATGCCACACATACTTGCATAAACTTCCACATATACAACCAAGTCACCAGTTACAAACATTTAACAGCTACACTGACAAAGCTCAGTGATAGACTGCCCTCAGGCTCACGCCCACTTCCCTTACATGTGGTAGGTAACATGAGTGTCCTTCAAGCATCCAAATTTTAATCTCTTCAGTGAGCTCCCATGTTTCTTCTTGCTGTCTCCATGGATAATTTTTCAGGTCAAATGCATACCTGCAGGCTGTAATCACATGGGCAGTTGCATAAAATCACACCTCCCAATATACTTCAAAGAAATAAATCAGAAGCTCCATGTATTGCAAATGCTGCTGACATTTTTTTTGCATGTCTATCAATTTTAGAACAAGGGTGTCTATAAATAGGCTAGGATCACAGATAGTACAATCATGTGACCATTTTTCCATGATCACTTTCCAGCTCTCATGTGGGAAGGAAAGCACAGTTTCAGAAACTGTAAAGGGCAATTGTCTTATTATCTACAGAAAAGCTTAACTGCAATGCACCAGCTCCTAAAAATGTGTGAGTGAAGGGCAATATTACTGAGAATCCTCAGGCTATTTTCGGTGGCAGCCAATACCAAATTAGGACCATCATCAACTAGCGAACACTATCTTGAGTGGGGGACTTCAAATTTCTAATCATGGGAACAATAAAGTATAATCAATTCTATTCATGGGAATGGCAATGGAGAAAGGCAAATGAACTTTTGATATCCTACAGGATGGTACAAACAATTCCTGTTGGACTTTGTCCCCCCTGGGAATCATAATTATCTATAGAAAAGCTTAATTGCAACGAACCAGCTCCTAAAAACTAGTGGGTGAAGTGCGATAGTGCAGAGAATCCCCAGGCTATTTTCAGTCACAGCTGATACCAAATTAGGACCATCATGAACTAGCAAACCCTATCTTGAGTGTGGGAACTTCAATTTTTTAATTGTGGGAACAAAAAAGTCAAATCAATTCTATTTGTGGGAACGGCAATAGAGAAAGGCGAATAAACTTTTGGTATCCTACAGGACAGTACAAACGATTCCTGTTGGACTTCATCCTTCTCAGGAATTGTAACCACTACTACAATGCAGGACTAGTTGAAGTTGCTGACCCTGACAGAAATGAGCTGGCACCAGTGTTCATACACAATGTGTGTCAGCTCTACAATGCTGTAGCAATCCCACGCATTCTATATGCCGCTGACATATTTTGTAAACCCATCCAGAAAGTTGAAGGAAAGCGGCATGCTATTGGCTCACACTGGAGGCATGAGCAGATGTTTAGTGTAAAAAATGTGATAAAAATGCTTTTTCCTTACAGATTATTCATTCACTGTTCTGGTTGGAAAATATCCCAAAAATTCTGCTTTTTTATCAGGTTTTAGAACCTGAAAATCTGGTACATATTTCACATTTCTAGGCATCAGAAATGGATGTACAATGTGAGAAGTAATGAATTTACTCATTGATTTCATGCCACAAAAATGTATGGACAATCTTGGTTTTCATTGACATTTTCAACAGAAAAGAACCAAAATTTATCCAAGATTTCATAGTAGAAAAAAGGTGAGAAAATTAGTAAAATATATGAGATTTTTCAAAACTATTAGCCAATGAATAATCCAACATTTTTCTTTAGTTTTTGCAGGGAAAAACCTCATGGATAAATGTTTATCCAATGGATAATCATTCACCCATAGGCAATATATAACAAGTTTTCTGAACCGAAAAGGCAATGAAAAAGTTAATGGATAAGAGTTTATCCAATGGATAATCATTCACCCATAGGCAATATATAACAAGTTTTCTGAACCGAAAAGGCAATGAAAAAGTCAGTGGATAAGAGTTTATCCCTTGGATAACCATTCTGCCATAGGCAGAACATTTACCCCATATGGAAGAAAAGATTCCTCGTGCCACTATGTGAAGATCATATACATATGGCTGTAAAGCAGCCATTGGGACATTTCCCGAACCTCTTGAACTCCTATCCCTGAGCAGGGCTAGCCTGCCAGCGGTTTCAAATTTTTCAAAACAGTGCATTGAGTTTTGAGATGATGCACAAAAAATGGACTTACAATGATTCTTAGTATGACTATGTGGAGACAGCTTAGAAGCTGACACTATGCAGCCGTGGAGACATCCCCTTGATGTGAATGCAACTTTGGGTGGGGCTAGCCTGCTGGGAGAAGGTCAATAAAACGAAGCTTATATGATGAAAAATGAACCTACAATAGTTGCCAAGGTAGGACAGCCTAAATGGAACAGAACAGGGCGACTGTAAAGTTGTGTGAAGGAGGGGAGTCGGAATGTTCCATGGAGTGCAAATGCCCCGACATTGGGGATGTGGATGGGGAAGTGTGAAGAGGGAAGGGAGTCAAAGGAGTCAGCAACCGGCAACATTACTTTGGGCCTACAATCACCAGTAAGTGAAATTTCACAGATAAATCAACATTGAATGGATTTACAAAGCGTGCAATGTACAGGCTAAGTTGAGAAAGAGACAGAAAGGAAGTGAACTTGATAGTTTGCAGCGTCGCATAACCAACACACCTCTATACTGGACTTAAGGTAAGTACATACCACATACATAGCATGAAGATTGGAAATAGGCTTACATTTAGGGTGATCCAGAGAACGTGCATGTGAGATAGATGTCTGCTACGTGAGCCGATTCACCCGACATTGAATATTCAAGGTGGTGGAGCCTGCCAGTGGCTTGAAAATCTGACAGAAACTCAGTAGTGGCCTCTATTGACGAAAATATGGACTGACCAAATTCCACTGACTTGACACCATCGTCAACTCAAGTCAAGTCAAAACGGGCCTCTGTGATCATCAGGAAATCGCACAAGGGCTGTCAGGGACAGTAATTAGAGGTGGGGGTAGGAAGGGAAAAGTGTGCAAAGAGGTATGTTAATATTTTGTTGGTGGAATAAAATCGAAATATGCACCACTGTTTTCACGGATAGACAAATGAGTCCAACTGCAGGGAAGAAATACGGGTGAGTATAGTACCAGTATATGTTGAAGGAAATCCCTCATGCACCTCTCCCTAGTCCCCAGTTCAGTGACAAGATACATGGCTCCTTGAGTCTACAAACCCAAAAAAAAAACATCAGAAAGGCTCAGACAATAATTAAAAAGGTACATACATAGCTGGCATTCAAATATTCTGTCCAAGTCTGGTTGTTTTTGAGGTATGAACCCACAAGTAGCTGAAAATAAATGGTGAGTAGAATTGAGATGCATCTCAGGCAGCGGCGGCGCACCTTGGGGCGAAGGTCTGTTGCTATGGGTGATGTCGAGGTGAGGGGGGTTGCATTGTCATCACTGTGGAATCAGTGATGTCAAGGGGCATGCACTGGCACAGTAACAGTGGGCCTATGCAGGCAACAGTGCGCATCTGCCGTGGCGCACCTTTTGGCATTGTCAATTGGTGTGGGTGATGTCGAGGCGAGGGAGGGGGTGTGTCATGGTCACTGTGGGAGCGGCCATGGGGTGTCGCCTGCACCCGCACCAGTGCAAGTGTGCATGCGCCAGCGCACTGTGCTGCATCACCTGCTGGTGTGGGTGATGTTGGGGCGAGGGGGAGTGTAGTCGTCGCCGTGGACGCAGTGACTTGGGCATGTACGCTGGCGCAGGGTGAGTGCACTGGCACCGGCTCCCGTTGTGGCGCCATCAGTTACTGTTGGTGATGGAAGGGCAAGGGGGTGTGTTGTTGTGGCTGTTGAAGCGGCGACATGGTGGCGTGTGCACCAGCGCAAATGCGTGTCTGTGGCGGTGGACCATGTGGTGCCATCAGTTGCTGTCGCTGATGTCAAGGTGACAGGGGGTACATTGTTGTCGCTGTGGGGGCGGCGATGTGGTGGCTCATGCACCAGCGCAGTGCGAGTGGGCCTGCCCCAGTGCGAGTGGGCGTCTGCAGCAGTGCACTGTGCTGTGTCGTCTGTTGGTGTGGGTGCTGGTGAGGCAGGGAGGGATGGGTCATCCTCACCTTGGAAGTGGCCATGTGGGCGCTGTCAGTTTACTTTCGGAAATGAATCCAAAAGACAGTGGGTAGCGGTGTCGTCGTTGCACGGCTGCTTACACTGGTGTTTGGCTCAGTGCGCTTTGCTATCAGCAGCAACAAAGGTAGAACAAAGACGAAGATGAAGATGTAGCAGTGACGATGATGATGACGTAATATGCTGACGTAAGCGAAGACAAGATACAACAGCAAATGTCACGTGATTGACAATGCTGGCCTTGACGTAGACGTAGTAGTAGTAGTAGATTTAGAAGACTTAGACTTGAGACTTAGACAAGTGAATCCAACTGAAAGAGGTGAATTGGGGTACACTAAGGCCTTATATACATGAGCAGAACAACAAATGATGCGAGTATGCCATACAACGATGTCGTCGACAGCAGACAGGAGAAATGACTAACGGTGAGAGGCATAAAACCAAAATAGGAAGGTGGTTTGTAAGGAAATGGAAAAATGAGTCAGGTGGTCGAAGAAATGAATAGAAATGTGGCAGTGAATTTGAAATAGAAGCCAGAAATAGAATAGAAGTGAGTCACAGACAATAGACCATGTGGAACGATTGGAAATAGAAGTACAGCCAAGAAGCGAGTGGGTCAGGTGATGAAAAATGAGTCATAGCCGTCCAATAGGATTCCAGTTGCTTGTCAAATATCTCCGAAGATGAGTAAGTGAGTCATGTGACTTGATGACGACTCAGAAACATGTGAACCAATCACGACACTTGGATACGAATTTCCTCCAGAGAGGGAACGAAGACGAGTCCTTCTTGATGAAGTCCTTAGGCACATAACCATAGCAAATCTCTGTTCCTGGTCCGTGCTCTTTGATGTACCAGTTATTCCTGAGGACGATGTGATGCCAACCATTCACTGGTTTGAAGTTTGGGTCAAAACTGATGACGTAGAAGGGAGCATGGAAGGTTTGATCGAATACCCATATGCAATCGTGAACACGATAAGGAGGATATGAGGGGAATATTCAGTATGGGCCTTCAGGAGATTCGACATATAGAGGATAGTACCAACAATGTGCGACTTGTGGAGGAGGACTGGACAAATGAACATCAAGGGGAGAACACCGACTAGGAAGTTCAACGTGTGGTCCAATGTGTATGTCTGGCTTGGCAGTGAGGGTCATTCACATGTATTGAGGTTGCAAACAAGCAGACTAAATGTACATTATCTCAATCACACATCAGAATTAATAGCTTTACATCTATTTTAATGTTTACGCTAATTATTGATACATATGTATAATCTAAAGTTTTTTAAAATTTTATACAATATCTTCCTTTTACTAATGATACATATTTTATTCAACAGGCCTATCTCAATGTAGCCATAACTTTTATTGTACATCTAACATACTATAGTACACATCATGTCTAGTTGCACCCTATATCATCATTGTTGATTTATACTTGTAAAACATTGTGGTAAGGCTTCTATATTCTAACATATCTGAACTGAGATGATATGTATCTCTTATGTACACTCATCCAAAAAATTTTGAATGTACATCACAGATATTTAAATACAACATAAACATAGAACTTCTAAAGGTTCTACTTCATTTGGAATGGCCATCTATATTCAGAAACATAGCTTTTAAATGTGTTGGTTATAATACATCATAAATTAAATGCACATTTGGATAAAGTTATGAACAACCTTCTGACCCCGAATGACCCTCAGTCATCTGAAACGAGTCATGGGATGTGGTGGTGGCAATACTGGATGGCATATTGAAAATAGAATCGATGAAAAATAGAATGAGTGTGGAGATGATGTGTCTGGCAGACTGCAGATAGCACAGCAGATGATGGTCTGGCGAAAGCTGATGATGATAGGCACATGTGCAGTGAGCGTCTTTTGTAGTGTAGTAGGTGCTGTCGAGTATCATGCTTGTCAGCGTGTGCGCTGGCGCCATTGCGCTTCTGTGGTGGCGCATTGTGCTATGCTGTCCATCGAGGTGGGTGATGTCGACACGAGGGGGGGGGAGCGTTGTCGTTGCTGTGGAAGTGGCTACATGGTGACTAGTGCACCAGCGCAGTGTGACTGGGTCCACTCCAGTGCCAGTCCGCATCTGATCCGGTTCCCCTTGCGGCACCATCAGTTGCTCTCGGTGATGTCGGTGTGACGGGGGGAGTGTCATCGTCGCTGTGGATGCAGCAACATGGTAGTGTGTCCACCAGTGCAGTGGGAGTGCGCCTGTGCCAGAACTGGTGTGCATCTGTGCCAGTGCACCTTGCGGCGGTGTCAGGGCCTGCTGGAGTTCCTATGAGTGTGGCGGTCAAGGGGAGGGGGTGTGTTGTTGCTCTGAGACCGGCGATGGGGTGGCGCGTGTGCCGGTGCTGTGCTAGTGCACTGTCAGTTGCTGTGGTGGTGCTGTCCAGGTGAGGCGGGGTGCGTGGTCATCCCTGTCGCCACAGCCACATTGTGGCATGTGCACCAGAGCAGTGTGAGTGCGCCGGTGCCAGTGCCGGTGCACGTCTGCGCCGGGGCACCTTGCGGCGCCATTAGTTGTTGTAGGTGAGGTCGGGGCGAGTGTTAGGGACACATACCAGATTCGATGTCGGGGTCGGAGCTCTCCTTGACTGAGATCAGTAGTTGCAATATTCAGAAATGTGCGGAATACTGGATGACTCGGAAGTCGGAGATCCGAAGACTGATCTACACGGGTATTGGCTTCAACTTATGGGTTGCGCTCTCTTGAATTTCTAGTGCCCTGGTATTTCAGACTGAAGACCGGAGTGTTATCAGGTTTCCAATTGATTGGGTCTATTCGGAAGGTCAGTGCCAATGATGTGTTGAGACTTATCGGAGATGAGCAGGGGCTTCGGATATTCAGAAATGGAATAGTCAATGCGGATAGGGTAGGGGTAACGATAAATCAATATCAAGTAAGGATTAGCTTTGCTGGAAAGCGAGTGTAATCAAGGAGGGTTTGGAATGTCGAATGAGGTAGGGTCAGAATAATCGGAATGATTGGAATGGTCAGAATAATCAGAATGATTTGGAATGATCGGAATAAGGTTGGAAGGCCTTATTGCAGGTAGAAGTTTGGAGCAATGAAGTGTAATAAGGTTGAATGATAGGGGATGGGCAGAATATCATGAGTTATATTGGAATAACAAGTTGGGGTAACGAGATATGAAGGATGCGAGATATGTGAAAGGGGTATAAGATATACGATATAAGAGATAGAAGGTGATGCGAAAGGTAGTGAAGCAATACAATTTACAAGCTAAAGAAGCTTGATGAAGAGAAAACATATTTAAGACATGCGGGATTCCGAAATCAGGAACAGAAGATAAGGGTGCGTGATACAGAGTTCCAAAGTCGGACTGAATACGGGAATCAAGATAAGATGTACAGGGATAATATCGAGATAGAGCCGTGACTAAGAATAATAAACGGGGACATGTTGGAAATAAGCGGAAAAGGCTTCTCGGAATACATGAAACATTGGAATAACATGGGTCGGATCTGGGATCTAACAGTATCTCCCTTTTACAGCCGAGCCCTCGAGGCTGATTACACTATTGAATACCATGGGAAGTTTTGGGTGTCAGTTATCTGTAAAGGCTGAGATCTTGGATCGGACATATATATAGGAGAAAACGCTGTGTGAAAATGCAAATCACTTTTGATCCCCTACCACCACCACCCAAGCCAAAATGCCATCGTGTTCCAAGTCGTTGTCGCCCACCTGCTCCGTCATCGAAATCAGCTCCAGCGAAGAGCCTGCCGCCAAAGTGAGGGAGTACGAGCAGAGAAGGGCGGAATTGAAGGCTAAGATGCAGAAAAGGGCGAAGGCGAAGCAGGAGAAGCAGGAGAAGCAGGAGAGGGAGGCGGCGGAACAGCGGGAGTGGGAGTGGAAGGAGAAGGAGGAATGGGAGCAGAAAGAGCAGGAGGAACGGGATCGGAAGGCAAAGGAGAAGGAGGAGGCAGATCGGAGGAAGCGGAAGGAGGAGGCATATCAGTGGAAAGCCGAGTCGATGTGGGCAGTGCTCAAAATTTTTTTGGTAAGTCGGATTTTTCTGTGTGCTGATTGATGGATTGACAGAAGATTAGACTAGCCAGAGAAGGTTGACCGAGAACAGAAGGTTGACCGGAATCCGAAAGGTGGCTCGGAATTCGTCGAAGGCTGCAAACAGCGTCTTGAGGACGTATGGTTGGAGGCTGACAACTTCGACGATAGGTGCGTGCTCTGTCGGACGCGAGGGTTGGAGTGCGTCGACGAGGAGCAGAGAACTGGAAAATTGCAGAAGCGGGCCTGCATTCGGTGTCAGAACAATCAGAAGAAATGCACGAGGCCAGGCAATGTGAATTTTGTGGCAGAGATGGCGGGGAAGTCGTCGTTACCAGCATCCAGGCAGGTTCGGACGGAGAATGCAGAGGCTGGACCAGGACCAGGGATGAAAAGGTGTCGGGCAGAAGGGGTCACAGATCAGGACAGGGTGGCGTCGACAGGGAAAGGTAAAGGAAAGGAGCAGGTAATGGAGGATGACACAGAGGACAAGGCGGATGATGTGGGGCTTGCGGCAGAAGTCTGCAGGCTCCGAAAGACAATCCATTCCCTCACGAAGTGGCTCCGCTACAATGTGGAGGGGATGGCGACCTTCAACGAATTGTTGAAGAAGTTGCACAGGATCGCGGAAATTGAGTTCAAATTCTGGAAGAAGTGGTGGGAGACATACAATGGGGCATCAGTGCTGCAACTGGAGTTGGGCTCGGAAGCCAGGTCGGAGAATGAGGGTGGAAACATCGGGCCACAACTGGAACCAGAGAAGGTGGTGGATAAGGGGAAAGGGGAGGTGAAGGAGGCAGATGATGTTGGGATGGACGTCAATGTCATCCTGGATATACCAGAAAAGGAGGTTCCAGAGGAGGTGGAAATCAGCCAGAAACCAGAGGTGGAAGTCGGCCAGGAACTGGAGGCAGAAATTGGCCAGGAGGTGGTGAATCCGGGAGATGCGGATTCGGAGAAACAAGTGGAAGAGGAATCAGGGAACACGGGGGGGCTTGACCCGGAGGTCAATGGGCCGGAAGAGGAAACGATGCAGTGAATAGGAGTCGGAAGGGGAAAAAGTAATATAAATAAATCAGAGGAATTTCAGTGAAGTAATATAGAAGGTTTTTAGACAATGGAGTTGTTTGTTTTGTTGATTTAAGATCGGAAAAAATAAAACGATCGAAAAAATGGAAAGCTCGGAACAACGGAAATGATCAGATCAAACGGGAATGATCGGAAAAACAGAAAACTCGGAAAGACGAGAAACAGTGAATCAAGGATGTTTGAGGTTCAAGGGTGTCGGAGAAATCGGGATAAGTCGGAATCGGACAAATGTTGGGATTGACTTGGGATCAGGATTGGACTTGTAAAAATGATGAAGAAGTTGAGAGGGTTGGAATATTGGAATGTGAACGGTCATAGATGTCGAAGGAGTTCTGGAATTGCGGGATGTAAATAGAAACTTAGTAGGAGCAAAAAATTGAAGCATTGGGTTGGAAATTGTTGGAAAAGATCGGAGTCGGAGTAGGGGATTGGAATGGATAAGTTGTCAACATAGTGGCTACTCCCCCTTAAAGGTAGACGTCCCATAGTCTACCTCAGGCATTGGAAGGTAGGTAAGGAGTTGGAGTGTCAGAGGACCGAAGGATTCATCAGGAACATATTGGCTTTTCTAAGGAGATGAACGGTGTCTTCTTGGAAAATTTCTCGATAGTGGTCTTGATGTTGTCTGGTTGAAATCATTGTAATCACGGATTTCCTGAGAATTCGGAGAATATTGGGAGTTTGGACTTGAAGGAGAACAAGAGGAGTGAATCGAAAGTTTGGATATTCGGAGAAGTGTTTGCAGGGGAAAAAGAGTAAGGAAGACATGTAGGGAAGAAAAGGATGTCAGAAAGGTAGGAATTGAAATGTTTTGGTGGAGTTGTGGGTTGTTTTTGGAAACATTGGTAAGGTACTTGATATTCAGCCTGGAATATTGTCCTCATGGTTAAAGGGTTGGAATCGGAAACATGAGTCGGAGGATGTACGGATGGTGCATTCATGGATACAAGGGGTTTAACAGTGAAGGAGATTGTTATTGTTTCCGAAGGCAGTTTGTTGGTTATTGTCCCATAATGCGGAAATTGGTATTGATGACTAGACTTAGAGTCGGAGTAACTGCGTTGTATCTTGAATAGTCGTATTCGGAAGTCTGGAAATCGGAGGTCAGAAAACTAAATCTTGGACATGGAAGGATGTCTTTGGGGAAGATTCGGCGTTTGGACTTGGGGATCGTCCTAGGGTGTTCTCAAGGAAGTACAGACGTACTGTGCGGAATGTATTGGATGAAATCCTATAGCTAGAGTCTCGTTAATGTTCTCGAGGTGGTTCTGGCATAACTGGATGTAAGGAAAATGATTTTCCAAAGTGAGATTCTCTCCCTCCGATACATGTGATCTTGTCGGAGTATGTAGTGGAATATTGATGATCGCTTGTAGGGAATTGGAAAAATTGATGTAACGGATTTTACTATTGGAAATGCGCCGAAGTTTCCACATCGTTGTTGCAGGTTGAGGTTTCAACAAGCATTGACGTTGGACGTTTATGGCAGGTTGGGGGATGTCACAGTAAAGTCAGATTTTCAGAGATTCAGAAAAACGCAGATTGCAGTTTTCCTAAAGACATGTCATAGAATTGAATCTTCCTGTTGAGGAGTGCGGAACTAGGTACTACCCAATACCCTGTCAATCAACGGATTGTAGTGGGTGGGTTAGTGGCGTTCCCAGCACATCGGAACAATTAGAAACAAGTGTCGTTATACGTAATGTAATAGCGACCAGATTTTTCGCTCGACGGGAGGACGTGATTGGCGTGGAGTGCCTACTGGGTGTTGCGATATAATGTCATTGGTGACGGAAGGACGGAGACTGGTGGAAAGCGGGAATCTTGAGGGAGGTGTTTCAACATAATGATTGGTCAAAACTGTTCGGAAGGGTGATTTTCGGAGTTTAGGTGGAATTGTTGGAAGTACAAAGGGTGTTTTCGGAAAGCGTCTGTGATGTTCTTGGTAAGGCACAAATAAGATGTGAACGTGGATTCATGCTCGAGAGTCTTTGAGCTGTCAGTTTTGGGGATTTGGAAAGTCCTCTAAAAGGACCTTGATGTTGGAATCACTTATTGTGACAGTTGTGGTTTGGAATCTTGCTTTCCTGGCAAAGGATGATGACCTCGGGCATTCTTTCACCTTATGACCAGGTTTTCCACAGTAGAGGTATAACTTTTGATCAATGTGTCATTGTCTCTCCTGTAGTACTAACTTGCCGTCTTATCCAAGGATGTCGGAAAGTTTCGGTGTCAGCAAAGTCAGAGTTTGGTCGGAAATTGCTGCCGTGTATTGTGAGTCATCATCACAAGGATGGTTGGAAGTCGCATTGTCAATGCCGCTCGGAATTGGGTTGGATTTGAAGTCTTTGTTTGTGAGGCACTTGTTGAAAAGCCTGGGGTACTCGTGAACATTCTATGGGTTTACAACATTTGCGGTAGATCTGTCGGTGTTGTCCAAATCGAGGGTTTGAATTTGGGTGTCGGAAGACATTATAGAAATCAAGAGTGTTAGCTTGTAAATACTGTTAGAGACGTGTGCCAGATTCGACGTCGGGGTCGGATTTGGTCAGAGCTCTCCTTGACCGAGATCAGTAGTTGCAATATTCAGAAATGTGTGGAATACTGGATGACTCGGAAGTCGGAGATCCGAAGACTGATCTACACGGGTATTGGCTTCAACTTATGGGTTGCGCTCTCTTGAATTTCTAGTGCCCTGGTATTTCAGACTGAAGACCGGAGTGTTATCAGGTTTCCAATTGATTGGGTCTATTCGGAAGGTCAGTGCCAATGATGTGTTGAGACTTATCGGAGATGAGCAGGGGCTTCGGATATTCAGAAATGGAATAGTCAATGCGGATAGGGTAGGGGTAACGATAAATCAATATCAAGTAAGGATTAGCTTTGCTGGAAAGCGAGTGTAATCAAGGAGGGTTTGGAATGTCGAATGAGGTAGGGTCAGAATAATCGGAATGATTGGAATGGTCAGAATAATCAGAATGATTTGGAATGATCGGAATAAGGTTGGAAGGCCTTATTGCAGGTAGAAGTTTGGAGCAATGAAGTGTAATAAGGTTGAATGATAGGGGATGGGCAGAATATCATGAGTTATATTGGAATAACAAGTTGAGGTAACGAGATATGAAGGATGCAAGATATGTGAAGGGGGTATAATATATACGATATAAGAGATAAAAGGTGATACAAAAGTTAGTGAAGTAATACGATTTACAAGCTAAAGAAGCTTGATGAAGAGAAAACATATTCAAGACATGCGGGATTCCAAAATTGGGAATGGAAGATAAGGGTGCGCAATACGGAGTTCCAAAGTTGGAGCGAAAACGGCAATCAAGATAAGATGTATGGGGATAATATTGAGATAGAGCTGTGACTAAGAATAATAAATGGGGACATGTTGGAAATAAGTGGAAAAGGCTTATCGGAATACATGAAACGTTGGAATGACATGGGTCGGATCTGGGATCTAACATGGCATGGTCATCAACAAACTGCTTGGGACACAGAGCAAGGTAAAGTTTTTTTTTTCACAGGAGTTTAGCAAGGCTCTCCCCTTCTCTCTGTTGCCATTATATTCAGGAGGAGTGCCTGGTGTAGCTGGTTTCAAAGTGGTAGACGATTTGGCAACAGCTGTGAGGGAATGAACATCAATGTTCAGGGTGTTTAAAAGTAGATCAAGCTGGCAAACCTCTTGCCTCAGCTATTCCTTTTCAGTCCTCTCTATCATCAAGGCATTCTCTGGGGTAATAACTCGCTGTAGAAGCTGGTGGTATCCTGTTTCAGGATCAAAGGTGCTTGGGGTTTCGGACATAGTAGAGGTTGTAGTGGGGAAGGGAAGCAAGGGATGCTAGGTTGCCAACCCTTGGCTGCCGGCCAAAGCGAAGTATGATGCCTTGACTACTAGTCGAAGGACAGTCTGTGGCACCTGCAAACTGGTCCATAGTTAGGGACAGCTTTTCTACTATAAGGGCAACCTCTGAAGCAAGTGGAAGCTCACACTCAAGCCTGGCAGATGGGAATCCAAAGAGAAAAGCCTAGGGGTCCCATCACTGACCTAGCTACCCAATTAGGAAGGAGGTCTGAGACTACATAGGACAAGAAGACACTTCAGGGCTGGGACAGCACCTGCACAGAAAAATAAGGAAGAATAACAGAAAAATACTAATGAATGAAGGCTAGTTCTAGGAGAGAAGAGAGAATGGAATATAAGGAATGAATATTAGGAAAGAGACTGGAGTTCCCCTTACACAGGACCTCACAAGCTAAGTCTCATTGCTTCTCTCTAGTTCATCCAAGTTACATTGCATTGTGTAGACTCACTTGTGATGTTGATTCAAGCATGCAAGGTCACAGTGTAAGAGGATGTCAATGGACAATAAGACAAATGCCTCTGACCCAAGTGTATAGCAAGGATAGTGAATATATGTGAGCTATCTACTGCTTATATAGATGTGTGGAAACCAGGGCATCTAGATAGGAAATGTATCTAAAGGCTATCAACCAATCAAGATCTGCAGCACTATCTACCAATCAGAGATACTCAAGATAACCTGCTGAGAGATAACTAAAGATATAGAGTGTTAGGTCTATCACATGTCTGTGATAGGTCAGGGATGGACTAGGATAAGGAGATAACAAGGATGTGATACCAGGTATGCACTCCCCACAAGTCTACTGGACCATAGAGCCCCTTACACACAGACACTCAGAATCAACTACTCACTACCAAGAAATCTACTTTGGGGTAACGAGGGGACATGAAAGGTTTACTCTATAGCCTTGGGCATTGAGGCTGGTGGACTATTTGTTGATGTGGAAGCCAAAAAAATTTATATGGGAATTGGAGGGTCTACAGGGATTATAGGGAGGTCACAAGGTTGTTCACATAAGGAAAAGAGAGAGGGGGAAAATCTATAAACCACATGTTGTTCAAGGCTTTGTATCATTGAGTCCCTACTTCACTGCCCAATACTTACAACACACACATATACTCCAATTCACCATCTATTTCTTTTGCTTTTCATCCATAGACATTTGAGCTAGCAGGGAGTACACTCAGTTCAGTACCCTTGCCTTCTTCTTCTTGGGATAGCTCCTGAAACTCATTTAAAAGGATGTTGCCACCTCTTTATGACCTCTGGGGCCTGCAGAACATCTTCACTTCCTTTTAAAAATACTTGGTCAGCTTTTTGTGACCTGCAGGACCTATAGAACATCTTCACTACCTTATAAATCCACTTCATCACCTTTAGAAACCCTTTAAAGATCCCTAGAAAAATATTTGCTACCCTGACAAGACCCCACAAGCCTCACAAACCACTGGGTCTTTCTTTCTTCTTTACCTCCCATACTTACTTACATATTTGTGAATCAATTGAACCTCTTTTGGTCTATTACATCCATTCCCTGCACAAATAGAGTTCTCTTTTTGCATATTCACCACCTAGTGCCCCCACAATTTGGTTATTAGCTTCCAGCTAGTCTGTTAAGACTGTAGTGTTGGTGGGTCTTTTGGAGGTGCCATCCATGTATTTCCAGGCTTTTTGAGCTCAGAGGGACACCCTGACCTCCTGGGATCACTGCACCCACTGTCCTTCCATAAGCATTTTTATTTTTGATGGAAACTTCACAGTGAAGTCTTTTGTCATCGTGGTGAGTGGAGCTTGTGACTTTTGTGCATGTTTTTTTATAATAGTAGCATGGGGTCCATAACCTATTGGAACTAGACTATTAGTCTCTTTTGTTCAGATGCAGTTGAGGTAGTGGCTCTATTATTACCTAGACTGATATTAGTCTAACAATGATATTTGGTCAATATGTGCATAACAAGTTCAATAGGAGTTTCTTACCTCTTTTGTTCAGACACAGTTGAGGTAGTGGCTGAGCACAAGAGGCTTGGTTTGGGCACCCACACTCACCCATAGTGTGTGTGTCTGTGTATGCAGGAATTTCAACAAATGTCAGTCACCCTTCTAATGAACTGCAATTAGTGTAGGGTCAAGCCCAGATCAATCTTATACACCACTCTAGGCTTCAGCATCTTGAGAACCTATGCTCTTCATCACACTCACACTATTTCAACATGGAGTATGGTTCCCTGAATATATAGGCTCAAGCTGGGAGGCTCTAGACTTGATTCCTCATCTGTTCAGGCATTGGGTTTGGGTATCATTTGAACAACATGCTGGTCTATCAGTTGTGCCCATGTATTTTCTGTGCAATATTGTGTCTCCAGTTGATTTTTCACAGAGAAATATGTTTCAGTTTGCATAAGTGCCCCCTTGTGAGGCGAACTAAGATGCGACTGATCAAGCTGATCATATGATTGGAACATCCAACAAAATGATATCTTTCAGGTCATGCCAGAAGAAGACGTACAATACTTCGTGAAAAGAGTCCCTGAGTGGGATTTGATATGAAACACTCTAAATGATCTCCGCCGTGATATGACCAAAGCGGGATTGCCGTACTCTGTGAACTTTTGTTGCTTTCCAGCCAGCTTGATCGAGTACATCCACAATGTGACCAAGTGTACGCTCTTGGCCATGAAATACCGCCTGCATCTTCTCGAGAGCATCAGATATACTCCTTATCACTATCAATGCGAGACTGACATTCAAATCAACCCAATAGACGATGGAGCTTGCCCGACCCAAATTCGCGAGTAATGGTGGTGGAGCCAATGCCTTGGTCGCACCTGGTAGTTCACTTGCTTCTGAGTCATCGGGGCATGCGTACGGAATGATATGGTCACCGAAAACGAGCTTTGTGTGAGGCTGCGCTGCATCACGCAAGTGTTTAAGTATTTTGACTACGAACGCATCGGGCCAATCGTGACAAACTGCACGGATTAAAAACACGGAGACGTTCTTGCAGGGTTGTGGGTTGAAGAAGTCTTGAGCTGGCAGTAGTCATTCCCTGTTAGCCAAAGGGTTGGGCTGCGTGTTCGGCCCCTCACCTTGGAATTGTACCCGGCCGGACGTGACTGCATGAGGAAGTTCACCTTTCCAAAGCTGATTGATAAGTGAGTAATCCGAGTCGGGGATCGATAATAAATAAGACCCAACCCCTTCGGCCACACGAACTACTACTGGACGGTCCTGCACAATCACGCGGAGATGCGGATGTGTCTTGGCAATCTTCAAGGTACAAGATCCGATTCCTCCGCCAACATCGACAATGAGACTGTCGTCTGGGAGTGACTCCCAAGAGAAAGCTATAGCATCTCCGATCAATAATACTGGACCGTGCTAACTCCGGGCAACTCACCTTGCAGAATAGCATCTGGTGCCTCGGATTGAAATGCCCCCACCATGGCAATTCCAAATCGCTTAACACGACCGGTTTCCTCTAGCCACGGGAAGAAGAGCTTATTTGTATTTAAAGCACGTTGAAAGCTAGCCTCAGAAGGGTCCCAAGAATGCTTTGTTTTTGGGTCCATGGAATTTTCCGTCATGTAGGCAGCCGATTTGAAGAACTCATCTCCCCTATAAATCACACATTTCAACAATTGTACACATTGGAGAGGGATTGAAGCTCACGCCGTTCCGATGAAGGCGGCGACGCCGTTGGTCCCATCATACTTGGCTGATGGGCTGATGAAACGTAAGCATGCTTGAAATTTTTTTGGAATGATTTGAGCTTACTCTGCGTAAATAGCAGCACTCGACTTTCCGGTGTCAATGAAGGAAGAAACTCTATGGGAAAAATATTCTTCCGATCTACGAGGTAACCAGGGGAGACTTACCTGTTATTCGTGAAGACGTCCGGCTTCACCTCACGGAAGATGTGGTGTGTAGCAAGAAGACGCAAAACGTGACCTCAAGATGATTGTTATTTCAGAGCAAAAAAAAACAAAACCGACGCCAACCTAGTTTGAGTTCATCTTGATCGCTTTGGGATGCGATGTCCCTGACGTGCAGGCCCTGGGGTCCGGCCTCACGAAGTATCTCGACGGCGTGTGTCTCCACAATGTACCGTAAGGAGGCTGGAAGATAGAACTGCTCGATAATGAGTACGAACATTATGTGAGGGAGCGAGAACAAAGGTACACTCATGGACGCATCAGTCAATGTGACAGCGGGGCTCCTAACAGTGGTAATGAGCTGTTCTGCAGCAGCGACAATTTGATCAATCGCTTCGACGCTGTCCGGAGCAACGGCAGCACTCGTTGCGGGATCGGGAGTATACGGTTCGTCCAATGATGGCCAGTCGAGCGATTCTGCTTGAAATTTGTCCTCGAGCCGTGATAGAGCATCGCCGATGATACTATGTAGTTGACGAAGGATGTGGAAAGTAGACATGGCGCGACGCAGAGTGACACTCACTGTATTAAATCAACACATAGTCCTTTAAGAATATAGCAGTAGTCCGTGGTGCTAGCGGATACAGAATTCCGACGGAAAACTGCACAGAACTTGAAGTTTTCCGATAATTCTCACAAATCTTGTGCCCGAGGAATATCAGGAAACTGCAACAGGTCCGCTAGATTAATGGTCTTACGAAGAACATTCTTTGCTGATAGTATGGAGATATGAGAAGATGTGTGCTGGGTTCCTTCTAACCGGGAACTTGGACGCAGTTGCCCACATAAGTAATAACGTTGAAATTCCTTTAGCCATGAATCCAAATGTAGAAATTTTTGCATATCACCGCAAAAGGAATTTCAACGTTATTACTTATGTGGGCAACTGCGTCCAAGTTCCCGGTTAGAAGGAACCCAGCACACATCTTCTCATATCTCCATACTATCAGCAAAGAATGTTCTTCGTAAGACCATTAATCTAGCGGACCTGTTGCAGTTTCCTGATATTCCTCGGGCACAAGATTTGTGAGAATTATCGGAAAACTTCAAGTTCTGTGCAGTTTTCCGTCGGAATTCTGTATCCGCTAGCACCACGGACTACTGCTATATTCTTAAAGGACTATGTGTTGATTTAATACAGTGAGTGTCACTCTGCGTCGCGCCATGTCTACTTTCCACATCCTTCGTCAACTACATAGTATCATCGGCGATGCTCTATCACGGCTCGAGGACAAATTTCAAGCAGAATCGCTCGACTGGCCATCATTGGACGAACCGTATACTCCCGATCCCGCAACGAGTGCTGCCGTTGCTCCGGACAGCGTCGAAGCGATTGATCAAATTGTCGCTGCTGCAGAACAGCTCATTACCACTGTTAGGAGCCCCGCTGTCACATTGACTGATGCGTCCATGAGTGTACCTTTGTTCTCGCTCCCTCACATAATGTTCGTACTCATTATCGAGCAGTTCTATCTTCCAGCCTCCTTACGGTACATTGTGGAGACACACGCCGTCGAGATACTTCGTGAGGCCGGACCCCAGGGCCTGCACGTCAGGGACATCGCATCCCAAAGCGATCAAGATGAACTCAAACTAGGTTGGCGTCGGTTTTGTTTTTTTTTGCTCTGAAATAACAATCATCTTGAGGTCACGTTTTGCGTCTTCTTGCTACACACCACATCTTCCGTGAGGTGAAGCCGGACGTCTTCACGAATAACAGGTAAGTCTCCCCTGGTTACCTCGTAGATCGGAAGAATATTTTTCCCATAGAGTTTCTTCCTTCATTGACACCGGAAAGTCGAGTGCTGCTATTTACGCAGAGTAAGCTCAAATCATTCCAAAAAAATTTCAAGCATGCTTACGTTTCATCAGCCCATCAGCCAAGTACGAAGGTACCAACGGCATGGCCGCCCTTATTGCCATGGTGTGAGTTTTGTAGATTTTGTGATGAAGTTTTCCCTCAGCCATAATTTACAGCGGAGACGAGAATCTCAAAGCGGCGGCTTACATGACAGAAAATTACACAGATCCAAAGACGAAACATTCTCTGGACCCTTCAAAAGCATGCTTCCAACGCGCTTTGAACACGGACAAATTGTACTTCCCGTGGTTAGAGGAAACCGGTCGTGTCAAGCGATTTGGTTTTGCGATGATTGGATCGGCTTTATATGGAGGGGCAGATGCCATCTTGCAAGGTAAGGACACCGCGAGGGTCAACGTCTGATAGATAAACCTGAGATGATGCAGCCTATCCATGGCATTCACTCCCGAAGAATAGTTTGTTAGTCGATGTTGGGGGAGGAAATGGTTCTTACTCCTTGAAGATCGCCAAGGCCCACCCGCAAATTCGCATAATGGTTCAGGATCGTCCTGTGGTTGTCGCGTTGGGAGAGGCAGTAAGTTCCTATCTGTGATAAATATTCCTTGGGATGCATTAAGAAGTTCGCCTATAGCTCTGGAAGGCCGAGCTTCCCGATGCAGTCACGTCCGGGCGAGTGCAATTCCAAGGTGCGGAATTGATATACCGGCAAAAATGATTAACTAAAATGAAGCTATTAAAACCAGGCCACGACTTCCTGGACCCCCAACCCTGCAAAGAGGCGTCCGTGTTTTTGATCCGTGCAGTTTGTCACGATTGGCCCGACGCGTTCGTGGTAAAAATCCTCAAACACTTGCGTGCAGTGGCGAAGCCCGGGACAAAGCTCGTTTTCGGTGACCATATTATTCCATATGTCTGTCTGGATGATACAGAGGCGAGTGCTCTCCCAGGGGCTGCTAAGGCATTAGCTCAGCCGCCTCTGCTCGCGAACCTGGGCCGGGCAAGCTCCATTGTGTACTGGGTAGATTTGAATGTCAGTATCCGCCATTTATGATGAAAGTAATTTGACTCATTCGAGCAGATGCAAACGCTGTTCCACGGTCAAGAGCGTACTCTTGGCCATATTGTTCATCTGCTCACTGAGGCGGGCTGGCAAGCGACGAATGTTCACAGAGTAGGCGATACGCGTTTCGGACACGTCACCGCAGAGATTATGTAGAACTCAGACTCTGGATGTGTCCTGCATACACACCTGCAATTTCCATGTTTTCTTAAGTGAAATATTTGGAAGCCTTCGAATTTCCGCAGGACTGATTAATTGAAATGGTACACGTTCCGCGTGAAGGGTCTTCAGTTGTGTCCCGCCGAAGATGAATGATGGTTAAGCCGTGACCATTCTAATATTCGACCATATTATAAAATGAGGTATGAGCACTGAGCAGTAGACATCTGTCGATACGAGAATATGTGGTAGTTATCATTCTAAAATAACTGTACAAGCAAGGCACCAACGTTACAGATCATAACCACACAAGGTGCTTGTTTGCAATGGTATCCACTGCGGGAAAAGCCCCCGGTTGAAAAAACTGGGTGACCCGTTTAAAATAATTTTGTACTGGGTTTCCCA
The DNA here is from genome assembly GCA_015039355.1 of Ramaria rubella. Classification (NCBI taxonomy): domain Eukaryota; kingdom Fungi; phylum Basidiomycota; class Agaricomycetes; order Gomphales; family Gomphaceae; genus Ramaria; species Ramaria rubella. Next base: position 16,148 of record MU134428.1, on the reverse strand, counting down.
GTAGAAATCGTACCAGTAAAAATTCCAGTTCTTTTTGTACTGGGTCGAAATGTGGGGAATACTATTGGGAAACCCAGTAATTTGTAAATCCCAAAATGTATTTCCCAGTTTGTTTTATAATGGCCATACCAGAAGTTTGAACTGGATATCCAGAAAAAATGTTCTGGGTGAACTGTTTATTCAGGCCCATGGAATCCAGTTGTTTAAACAGGTGACACCCTCAAATATTAGACAGAAAATCTAGTACTTAGAACTGATTTCACGTTGTGTATATCAACCAAATAGAAAATGGTCAGTGTGCCATGTTGTATTCCTAGTTCGTCATCTTCCATCTCATCAACCAGCTCAGGGTCATCTACAAAAGCCAGCCTTACTAAACCACACCTTTGGTCAATGATTCCCCAGGTGTTACCATGTCCAACTTTGATGCATCCAACCACACAGCTTATTGCTGTGAGTTCGATGACGGTGGGGGATCCTGAATTAAGGAACACTGTGTAAGTAACTGGGGAGAGAGTGCCATCCTGACCTGCTGTGTTGCATGTCTCCAGTAGTCTGTGTTCAGGGTGGTGATTGAACAGTGAGTGAGAGGGAAGGTCGCACACTAGGATTGTCATGAGTTGGCCATAAAAGCATTGCGTCTTGAACTGTGGTTCCTTGCAGTGTTTATGTGCATGGATATCAACACCTAGATCAGACTATTGATATATACTTTGAATTTGGGTCAACAGCAAAAAAGTTAGGGACACATGTGAACATAACTCATGTCTCTGCTGGCATGATTTGCACAGGTGGTACTGGTGCATATGCAATCGCCTCCATCGCCAATTCTGACCTTACCCCAGTGTTTCATCATAGTTGGTAAGAGCTTGAGAATGAAATTCCACAGCTGATGGAATTGCATGGCAAGATGGATGGCTATTTTGCAACATAGGGACATGTCGGGTGTGAAGCTTCATACTTGGGGGCATCAAAGGATGCTCAGTGGGTTTGGCAATAAAATATTAAGCACTGCCTTGTGTGCTCATAAAAGATGGTGTACCTACATTGGGTAGACACATTCTTAGTGGCTGATGTCAGACACAGCATCTTCAGAGTTTAAAGTGTCCCGCAATCCATACTTGAGTGATATTTGTGAGATTTGGGCAAGTTTCATGATCCTATGGCTGAGGGCAGTGTATGGCTTGGATTTTGATCTCATGGCTGCCAGGAGGTGGCTGCAATATTATTCCATGACAAATGACCAGTTAATCCAGACTGGGCCATTCCTTCTGATATGGTGGGGGACGTAGCAGGGCATGTGTTGTTGAGGTACATAGAGATAGTCACTCCTTGTTGAACTGGTAATAATACCTAAGTAAGTTGTCATCAATGGATTTAATAGCCAGAGCCATAATAAATGCATACTCTCATATTCGCTGACCCATTGAAATATCACGTGTTCCAAATTATTGATTTCTTGTACTGTGATCACAAATTGAAAGCATAATTGTATGTCAATCAGTAGAATCATGTGATTGTAGTATTTTTGGGCCAGTCGTCCTTCCACTAAATGTGGCATAATTCCAGATAATATTGCCACTCGTTTATGCACAAGGTAAAACAAATAAAGTGTGATCTTGTGCTTGTAAGCTCTCCCAAATTTATTGATGTTGTCCAATTACAATTAAATTAAATTTTCAGGCATAATTTAATATGGTAACCATTATGCACTACCCTGAGGCATAATTTAATCATACTGGTAATTTATTGTAACATGGTGGTAATATAATGGTATTTAATGGAACAAATTCTCATCTAAATATTTTTGACATACTTGAGGTATCTACTTCCATCTCCCAGGCCTTTGGTGGCATCAATGATCCTGAAGGCTTTAACAGCATTCAGTGAGGAGCACACATTGTGGATTGTGCATTTTCTGCTTGAGGACAAGTGTTCCATGGACACACTGACCTCACTGATGCAAAGAATATCACAGGCAAAGAGTCAGATAATGGTGAAGTTGATAATATCAGATGTGGTTCCATGATGAGAATAAGCATGAGATTACCCCCAAGTGCTTCTCACCTTGTATGATTCCAGGACAGCTTCATTGTAACAGGAGTAAGCAACAAATAACTCTCAATTTGCCTGTGCTGCTCTGGTTTCCCTCTGCATTGCCTTGGCAAAGATGAAAGACAACCCCCCACCTGGTGTACTAGAACTAGCAACCTTCTGCTGCTGTTTTCAGAGTTGTCATATATCTGGTTCATTACTTCTGAAAGTAAGAATTAACCACATTGCTCACAACTAAGTATATTTTGGTTCATGGAGGTATTAGAGATTGTGCCCACAGTTGGTGAATATAAAATATGTTCCTGCTTGAATAGTGCTTGTAGACTGTACCATATGACTGTTAGATCCCAGATCTGACTTCAGTTATTCTGACCTTTCCACATCCCGATAAACCCTTTTCCCGCTTATTTCCAATATACCCCCATTTCATCATTCTTAGTCACCATCCATCTCAATATTATTCCCATATTTTCTATCTCGATTTCTGTATTTGCTCTGATTCCAGAACTCCATATCACACTCTCTTATCTCTTTTGTTTCCGATTTCAGAATCCTGCATATTCCTTTAAATATGCTTTCCTTACTCAAGCTTTTTCCTTAGCTTCTATATCAACTTACAAACCTATATTGATTCTTCAATCTGTACTAGATTAGTAACCCATGCTTCACACAGCACCCCATTCTGGACTTTGGTGGATTTTCTTACATGTTGAAAATTATATTCTTACACAGCTACATGGCCTCGCTAAAGCTCAGCATTTTACACATCTAAAGTCACATTAATTTCTGCAGGGTTGAAGTCACATGGCCTTGCTAACGCTTGGCTGTTTTTCTATGGTATCCAAAACCAACACACTGTCAAAGAGTCAGCTGTGGTGACATATCATATCAAGTCTCACTTACTCGAGATGGATAAAGCAGAACATCTTTATATACAATATTCATTGTCACAGCACCTTCATTGAGAAGCACTGTTACTCTGCTCCAGTCGGTTCCCCAAGAGACAGCAACATAGAATTGATCATGACCAAATACAGGGACTTGCAGGTCTGTCCCAACAGTTCCAAGTGATTGACCCTGTGACTTATTGATAGTCATTGAACAAGCAAGTCGAACTGGAAACTGTTGTCTACGCAATTCAAAGCCTAATTCTTTTGGGTTTGTTGTTATAGTCATCTGAGGAATGAATGCAGTTTGTCCAGCACAGGGACCTGTCAGGATCCTAACCAAGAGGACTCTGTTTTTAATGTCAACCAACCGAAGCCATGTGCCATTACACAGTCCTTGGCCAGGATCCAGGTTACAAAGGAGCATCAAGGGAACACCTTGCTTCACTTCAAGCTGGCTTGTTAAAACCCAGATTCATTCCCAGCTTTTCCACCTTTCTCCAATATATTCTGACTCATATTTCCGATTTACTCCACCCGTTTTTACTTATCCCCATCCCATCTATATTTAGTCATTCTTATCAAAGAACTACATCTTCAGTCTTATGTCCATATTTACTCCTACCCTGATCCCATATTTGCTCCATTTCAGATTTCCGTGTTCGTATCTTTCCGATTCAGATGGTATCAATTCATTATATATGACTCCTCCATGTATTCGTTAATCAGTTCAAATATTGACCCACCTTGACTCGATAACTTCTCACTTCTGTCTCTAAGTCTTATCCGTCTCTAAGTCTTATCAGTCTCTAAGTCTTATCAGTCTCTAAGTCTTATCCAACTCCCCAATCTTGTCCGACTCCTCCAACATCCCCACCTTCCAGAATACCAGGACACGAAGGATCCAAGAGGGTGCAACCTGTAAGTTGAAGCCAACATCTGTACATTCTGATTTCCAACTCCAAATCCCGAACTCCAACATTCCAACAAATCCCCACATCTGACGAGAAGAAATATAGTTCATAACAGTATATTCAAACTGAAACTCTTGAGCAACTTGGTTAAATTTTACCTTCAGAAGTTATGGAACCTGATATATGATAAATCTGAGATAGACCCAGCCAACACATGACACCAGCAGAACATTGCTAGTTCTTGTACACCCAGTGGAGAGTTGTCTTTCTATAAGGGCAGCCTCCAGGGGAATATCACACTGAACACTGGCAGATGGGAATCCGAAGGTATATAAGCTCACAGAAGACTACATACAAGGATACACACCTGGCAAATGGGAATCCAAAGAGAAAAGCCTAAGGTTCCCACTGCCGAGATAACTCCCTAAAGGAGTATGCAAATAAGCGCCAGAACGTACATGATTACGTAACAGGGTTGAAATCCATTCCCATTACGTAACCAGGTGCTTATGCGAAGGAAAATAGAATGAATGCACTGTGCTTATGTAACAGGATTGGAATCCAATCCTGTTACATAACCAGGCACTTAAGTAAGCGAACTTGAACAAAAAGATAGGGGCAAGGGAGATAATGGGGGGAAGGGAGAAGTGGGGAAGAATAGATAGAAAGAAGAGATAATAGAGAAGTGTAGAACCACATGAAATGGGGTTCCCATTACATCACCCCCCTTCTAGAGTGTGATGTCCTGACACACTGAGACCTACTGGAGGGACAGGTCTTTTTTGACAGAAGGTGTCGAAATCTGCAGCACAAATGCAAGGGGCACCAGGATGGAGGAGGTGGAAGTTGGCAATGAGGTCTGGGGCTGCTAAATCTGTCTCAGGAATCCACTCATCATGCTCATACTCATAATCCTTCCACCTGACCTTGTATTGGAGTTTCCCATGGCGGAATTGACTGTCCAAAACCTGTTCAACCTCATAATGCTCATCTTCCCCTACAAGAACTGGGGGAGGTGGGGGTTGAGCTTTCCAACCAGGAATGGGGTCTGGAGGGGCTGGGAGGAGCTTCACCACAGGGAAGACAGGGTGGAGGCAATTCATAGACTTGGGGAGTCAAAGACGGTAAGCATTGGAGCCAACCTTGTGTTCCACTAGGAATGGGCCTAGATTCCGATGTGACAAGTTCTTAGAGGGGCAAGTGGTGCTAATGTCGCTTGCATCTAGGAAGACTTTGTCACCAGGAACAAAGGTAGGGGCTGCCTTACGACGATGATTATAGTATCAGGCCATATCCTCTTTTGCCTTTGCAAGGGCAGCTTGGGCTTCAGACAGGGAGTCAGCCATTCGTTGTTTGAACTCATTCACAGCTTCTCTCCTAGATGGCTGCTGGTGAGGTTCGAAGCCCATGCATGGATGGCGACCAGAGTCAAGCATGAAGGGAGTTTCTTTTGTGGATGAGTGAACATGGTTGTTGTACTGGAACTCTGCAAGGGGTAGGAGGTCATCCCAGTCATCCTGTTGCTCAGTTCACAAAATAGATGGAGGTATTGCTCCAGCTCTTGGTTGACATGTTCTGTCTGTCCATCAGTCTGTGGGTGGTATGCAGTGGAGGCAGCCACCTTGATACCCAGAAGTCTGTATAGCTCATGAGTGAACTCACTGACAAACTGTGTACCTCAGTCTGAAACCACACAGAGGGTAGGCCATGGTGTCTCCAAACATGATCCCTAAAGAGATGAGAGGCTCCCAATGCTGTAATTGTGGTCAAGGTGGGGATGAAGTGAGAATGTTTGGATAAGGAATCCACAACAACCATCACAGCATCATACCCATGCAACCCAGGGAGTTCAACAATGAAGTCGACACTGACCGTCTCACAACGCTGGTCAGGAACCTCCAGAGGGTGTAGTTCTCCGACAGGCAATTGATGCTGAGCCTTGGTGTGCAGACATAGGTCACACGCCTTTGTGTAGCTACCAATGTAGTGAGACATGTGGGGCCACCAATAGTTCCAAGAGACAAGTTCCAAGGTCTTCCAAACGTCCAGCATGGCCAGCAATACAAGTGTCATGATGTTGGGAGACAATTTGACGTCATAAGCCATGCTGATCAGGGACATATATCTTTCCGCAGAACAGATGTGTACCATCCCTCTCACTCCACTCTGATGACTTCACAGATTTCCCAGTAGTCTTGCACAGTTCCTTAGCAGCATGTGCAACCGACTCCTCTAGCTCTCCCCTCCTTGGTGCCATTACGAATGTCCTTCAGGATGTCACGTTCTTCACCTGTAAACTCCAGTCCTTCCAGTGCACAGATGTCAAAGAGTTCTGGTTGGAGAAGCACCAAATTATCATTGTCATTTGAGCCAGTGCCATGATCAGGTTGGCATGAGAGTGCATCTGACTTCCCCATTGTCTTGCCAGGACGATGGTACAGGTTGAAGTCAAACCGAGACAGATAAAGAGACCAGCGGGCTTGGCGACGGTTGAGATTTTTTACCCGTGCAAAAATATTCAAGGTTTTTGTGGTCTGTCCAGATCTCGACATGATGTCTCGCCCCCTCAAGGAAGTGTCGCCATTCTTCAAGGGCATGCATGATGGTGAGCATTTCCTTGTCATGGATCTCATAGTTGCACTCAACCAGACTGAGCCTCTTGGAGAAGAAGGCTATGGGGTGCCATTTGTTATTGACCTTGGATTGTTGGGAAAGAACAGCACCGGTTGCAAAATCAGAGCTATCTGCTTCAACACAATATGGGAGGTCGTCATCTGGGAATGCAGGGATGGGTGCAGATGTTACCAATCTCTTTATTGTGTTGAAGGCAGCCTGCTGTGAGGGTCCCCATGTCCAAGGAGTGTCTTTGCGAAGCAGGTCGAACATTGGACGTGCATGGTGTGAGAACTTCTCAATAAATCGACGATAGAAGTTGGCAAAACCAAGGAACAACTGCACCTCCTTCTTATTGTTAGGTGTTGGCCACTCAGCGACACCAGCAACCTTGACAGGATCCATTTCGGTTTTCCCATGAGAGATGATGAGACCTAGGTATTCAATCTTGGTCTTGTCAAAGTCGCACTTGTCAGGACACAAATAAAGCTTGTGTTCTCTGAGATGCTGCCCCACTTTCCGTACGACTTTATGGTGACCTTCTAGATCTTCTGAAAAGATCAGAATGTCATCCAGATAAATGCATATGACACCTTCAGTGATGAGGTCATGGAAGATGTCATTCATCATAGTCTGGAAAGTGGCAGGGCTGTTAGTGAGGCCAAAGAACATCACTAGAGGTTCAAACAGTCCCCGATTTGTCCTGAATGCCACTTTCCACTCATCACCCTCTTTGATTCTGACATTGTTAAAGCCCCAACGAATGTCAAGCTTAGTAAAGTGGTGGGCCCCTCGTAGGCTGTTGACAAGGCCGGAAATCAAAGGAAGAGGGTAGTGATTCTTGATTGTCATTGCATTCAGCACTTGATAGTCTTGGATGAACCATAGGGCACCATCTTTCTTTTTGACAAAGAACACTGGTGAGGCCATTGGTGACTTCGATGGTCGGATGCGTCCTGTGCTCAAATTCTCCTCGAGGAATTTGTCCAATTGAGCCTGTTCTCCTGGAGAGAGGGGGTATACCTTGGGTGAGGCTCTGGGGTTGGCTCCGGGTTCTAACGTGATGGCATGATCCCATGGTTTGCGTTCTGGAAGCTTGTCAAACGACTCCTTTGCAAAGACATCTTTGGAATCAGACAGGTAGTCTGGAAGAGTGTCTGAAGGTTGGGAGTTACACCAGGCTGCTTCTGCAAGGCATTGGGATGTTGTTGAAGAAGCACGAATGAACTCAGCTTGGGGAGGGAGCATAGTGACTAGAATGCAGTCACCCTCTTCTATGACCTCATAAGATGTGCCTTCAGCCATTTTCAGAATCACCCCCATACTGTTGACTCAGGAGGAGTTCTTCTTCAGCTGTTGATCCATCTGAATCATGCATGAGAATAGGGCAAGGACCAATACAGCAGGTGTGCAGTCGTAGGGCCTTCTGATGTTCTTCCTTGATGATGTTGTGACATGTATGGCACTGGGGAGGGCACCGAGTCATCCATACTTCTTGAGACTTCAAGTCAACTTCTGGGTTGTGGTCCCAAAGCCAGGTGTAGCCAAGGATCATACATTGACGCCCTAGGAGCGTAACAGCAAACACAGCTCTCTCAGAATGGTCTTTGTACCACAGAATTAGATCAACGACTTCAGTGATAGATCCAGATTCATTGGGTGAGCTATCAACATTGTACACAGGAATAGGACGAGAGAGTGGTTGTGCAGTGAGATGGTTTTTCCTTAACAAATCCCAAGTCGATAAAACAAGCCAGTGGCACCAGAGTCAAGCACAAACCGACTTGATCTCTGCTGTGTCTGTGGTTTGAACTTCAACTGGGAAGAGGGAGGGAGTTTTGGGCCTGGGGTGGAAGCAACAACATACTGTGCAGGAATATTTTTGTGCCCATTTTTTACGACAGAAGCGAGTAAGAGGTCGGAAAGGAGTTAAGGGTTGTGTGTCTAGCATTTCGGTCTCCATAGCTGAGGAATTGGGTTCTGAATCTGTAGATTCATCATTTACCTGATTATACAGCAGTGGAGTGAGATGATTGGAAATTGGCAGCAGGGGCACACTATTCACCTGCTGTGCAACACAAAATCTTCTTCTTCTTCCTGAGGCTCTGGACCATCCTCCTTGATAGGGCTTGCAGCTTTATGATCAGCAGATGACACCAAGTGGGGCGATCCATTCCTCTTTTCTCTTCTGCAGTCATGGTACGAACATCAAAGGCTTGAGGACATTCTCTAGAGAAGTGGCCTGGTTTTCCCACACCTATGGCAGACAAGAGAACTGGATTGACGACGACGAGTGGCATCTACCTCCATTGCTACTGGCTGAACAGCTGTGGTGACAGCAGGTGTGGCTAGCTGAAGTTGTGGTGCCAAGTCTGATTGGTGAGGTGGGGTGGGTTTCTGTGGTTAAGACCAGTAGAGACGATGGTGGGGTGGGCTGATGTGTTTGGTGTACCACGGGAAGCACTTTGAAATGCTTCATTGACAGTACATGCCTGTGAAATTGTCCTAGCCACTGAAAACCATTCAGAAAGGTCATCATCTGAGGGGCATCCTTCAACCATATTTGCAATCTGACTCTGGACAGAGGGGTCTAGACCGTGACGAAATTTCATGACCAGGGAGGCTTGTTCCGTACACCCAGACTTCTCGACCAGTTCCTCAAATTCGTCAATGTAATCATCAACCGTGCGATGATTTTGATAATATTGATGAGACTCAAGCTTGGTCATGGCAGTAGTCTCTTCATGAAGAAGGAAGAATGTTGATTTGAATGCTTTTTCAAAAGAAGCCCAAGAAGGATGAGTAGGCCTGCCAGTTTTGGTTTCCATCTCAAAGATGCATGTGGCAAGTGAAGAGGCACGACCAAATTTCATGAATGACAGGGCCCAGAGGACCTTGGCATGATCATTGGCAAATTGGGTCAGACATAGGGCAAGGTACAGCTTGCACAAGTTTAGGAAGGCTTGTCCTTTCTCTCTGTCACCACAAAGTCAGCTGGAGTGGCAGCTGTTGCATGTTTGTGAGTGGTGGGAGGGGAGAGTGACATGGTCATGAGGTTGGCAACATCATGGTTCAAGGTATGTACTTGGACATCTATTTTCCGGAGTTGTTGTGATAACAATTCCTTCTCCTCTCTTTTAACATGTAGGGCAGTCTCTAGGACAGCAACACATTGGTGAAGCTCATTGTAAGCTGCTTGGAAATCGAAGGAAATAGGGTCTTCAGAGATGGGTGTAGACATAGTGGAGATAGATGGAATATAGGGTGCTATGTAGAGAGTGTACCAGAGGGGTTCTGAACTGCTATGCACCTGAAGAAGTTGATTCAGAGACAATAGCAACAGCAGCCGGTCCAGTAAGTTGTCAGGCTTTTCTACTATAAGGGCAACCTCCAGGGGAAGTGGAATATCACACTGAACACCGGCAGATGGGAATCCAAAGTATATAAGCTCAAGGAAGGCTACAGGAAAGGATACATACCTGGAAGATGGGAATCCAAAGAGAAAAGCCTAAGGACTCCCACTGCCAAGCTGACTACTAACTAAGGAAAGACTCCGAACTGACTGAACATTTTGGGTGCTTAAAATGGATGTCACGTGACCTATGACATAGCCCAGGTAGATTCCAACTTGCACACGTAAGCAGGCGTTGAAATCACGAATAGAAGTGCCAGCTGTAGAAGTGAGTAGAAAGGAGGAGGGGAGGAAGGAAATGGTAATATTAGATAGAAACAACAGGGAGAAAAGAGAGATAAAAGGGAAATGGGGACAGAAGAGGTGAACATGAATAAGAGAGGAGAATAGGAGAAGGAGAATAAAAAGAAGAATATGAGGGGTTCCCCTTACATGTGCTCACGAAGGCTGGACATTTACCAGCCTTCACATACCCATGCCCCCTCATCCCCCAGGCTTTTGGGGACAACCGTTGACATCGGACAACAATTCATCACTCGACAGACGTGGTGGAGGGCCTCCCCACTCGAAGGCATGTACAGATGTGCCGACAACGAAACCTTCCGCATTGTATGCTCCCCTGCCTGCACCCACTATTACAGTGGATGACACCATCATGGAAGTTGATCCATCTGACTCCATTTAATACAACAACACCATAACAGTAGCTGTACAGTCATCATTGACTGTGCCTGAACCCATATATGCTGATCCCCCATCAGCATAAAATCTCCCAAACCTTCCTGAGGTTTGGTCTGTGGGGAGGATGTAAGAATGTAGACTCTTACAGTAGCATATATGCTACTAATTAGGGTATATAAGTCACCAGAGTGGCTTATGGGTTGTATTATATAAGCCGCCCACTAGGGGCACCTGTAGATAGTGGACAACTATACAGTTGTCCACAGGTAATTATATAAGCAAGCATAACTTTACTTGTAACCACACTAGTCACAGACACCAATAAATATTGGCACAGTCTGTTTTCGTGTGATGCAATAAGTTTCTCACAGAGCAGGAGTTCATGCCCCTTCTCATTGAGCCCATTCACATGATCCCCAAACAGATGGAAAAGTGAGTAAATGGTGTTTTCATGCTAAATTATGTCTCCATAATTACTTTTCACTGCAGGACATTTTGCCTTTGCCATTATATTTTAAAATTGATAGACCACCTCCCCCTCACATTTTTGGGCTAATATAACTTTTCCAAATGCAACAAATCGACCTAGGATGTAAATAAGCACCCAACCACCCATTGGTGGTGTGGTTGGGCACTTAAATTCATCTTTGAATGAATTACACACTAACAAACGTCTCCTACACACCAAAGATGAAATTTCATAGGGAGGATTGTGGTAGTCAATATGCCCCAAATAACCTGTCATATACAAAATCAGAGCATGCCCATTAGCTGCTGTGTGACAATGGATTTGGTATGACTGGCACAATGTTAGTAGCCCATAAAGGCTGGGGTGAAGTAGTATACTCATATTAAAAAAGAATGCCCACAGCACAATTATTTTAAAAATAAAAATGGGATTTTGAACAATAAAATGGACTTAACATGAAGGTCTTTATTTACCCAGTGTTCACATTGGTAAATAAAGACCTTCATGTTAAGTCCATTTTATTGTTCAAAATCCCATTTTTATTTTTAAAATAATTGTGCTGTGGGCATTCTTTTTTAATATGAGTATACTACTTTTCCCCAGCCTTTATGGGCTATTAAAATTGTCCCATTCACACCAAATCCCCCTCACACCCATTGTCATCCAACAGGTGAGAGGTATGCTCCATTACAATTCCCTATAATGTAGTGTAGTGGAGTTTGGAATCGTTCGTATGCACCAGTACACCAAAATTTCAAAAATTTCCCATTTTCCTAGGAGGTGGCTCATTTTTTACAGGAATAGAAAATCTCATCCCATGGTTTCCTTGATTGTCCCACGCCTTCACTTTTGGCTAACTTTTTGTCAACTCTCGGCTACTCCACGTGGCAAAAAAGATGATTCCCTTATTAGGCAGTCAACCTGTTCATGGCATTGAGGATCCTTTCTAAGATTTTGCATTGTAATAAGATGTTCTTAAGTTCCATTAACACTCTATCATGCTCTCTGCATGTTTATTGCATGGTTATTTAATTATACATGGTGTGGTTAATATTTATAAGTCAAAATGTGTTTGTATCCTTTATGAGCTCATAGCTTTGTATTATTGTGTTCTGTGAACCAATCCGTAGCTACCCCATGACATGCTCTCACGTGCAACTTTGACTGGCAGAGTCTTGTAGGCTTGTACTCAGTGTGCATGCTATTTCTGACTGCAGCAGCACACACCAACTTGTACAGCGAAGTCTCTGAGCAACAACTCTTGGAACAACTTGCCTACACAGATAGGAACACACCAAGTCTAGGTCCTGTAAGGAGAGTATGATGAGTACACCGATAGAATAAATAAACAATGTACCATAGACTTTTGATACAGGGTCTCATCTAGGACCTGGGCCGAGGCGAGGAGTGGAAGTTACTTCAGAAATTGGACATACATTCAATTTTTCAGTCAACATAGATTAACGATGAGACTGACTGTTGACATAGAGGTACCAAATAAACTCAGGTCTGATTGTGGGGATTGAATGGTAAGTATTTGCAAAGTATATGAGCAAATATGGACTTACTATATGTATCAAACCTGACATGTACATACAAAAAGATGTACATAAATGGCCACAGGCTGGACTAGTATGATTAAAATGATCATCTTTGTGAATTGTTGACAATCATTCAATATCAGCTGTTCTCAAAGGATAATCCTCTCCTAAAATATAATACATGGATACAATTATTCCTGAAAAGATACCACCTTGGGCAATTATCCTTGGAAGAAATTATGAGCAACTTCCAGCTGCACTTGTAAAAGTGATTGATCCTCCCTACCCCAAATTTAAAAAAAAAACCAAACAGGCTTCCCTGCACAGAAGCACTTAGTGGACAGCACTTTCTCCCTTGAGATTCTATTCATGTTGCCAATCACATTCATGACAGATGTTGAGCCTTTTTTTCAGGCAAGAACAACAACTAAACTTTAAGCAGTGATGGTCAGCACTCATCTGTGGACCTCAGTGCATGTATATATCAACTCACCTATGTTCTTGCATTGCTGAGGTGCTGACATCCAGTCTGATGCATGAGGTAACAGAGCTATATATCTGCCATATCTGCCATACTCTCCTCAAAATTGAGAATTGATGTGTACTCGAACAAATGACATGGCACCAAGTATTTGGCAGTACTAGAATCATTGTCTATTTTAGAATCTGTAGTCCAATGAATGACATATTAGCTGTACACAATGTACAGCTAATATGTCATGAGAATATTTCAGACTCATTTATATTTAGTGATGCAAACACGTAGGTACTCTAAAATACATGCAGAAGGAATATTACGCTAGGCCGTGATTTGATGACTACTAGTCAATCAAGTCTTTGTAAAACAATGATGGCACGTCAATTGTTTCATGTGGGCAAAAATCCATTGTACCAAAGGGCGGCAAATGGTCCTAGTAGCCAGAAGCAATGGTTGTTGCTGTGGCGGAGGTGTGAGACTGGTGGCAATGTGGTAGCGGTTTGTGTCAGCATAGCAGCGTAATTCGATTATAGAATAACATACCTGAAAAAAAAACATCGACTTACACTGGGGGCATGAGCAGATTTTTAGTGTAAAAAATGTGATAAAAATGCTTTTTCCTTACAGATTATTCATTCACTGTTGAATAGGTAATTGAAAAAGTACTGGAAAAGCCAAGTCTTTTGAACAATATATAACGGAAACCCACTTACTAATAGGTTCCCTATTTTGAGAATAGGTAACTGAAAAAGTACTGGAAAAGCCGAGTCTTTTGAACAATATATAACGGATACCCACTTACTAATAGGTTCCCTATTTGAGAATAGGCAACTGAAAAATTACTGGAAAAGCCAAGTCTTTTGAACAATATATAACGGAAACCCACTTACTAATAGGTTCCCTATTTGAGAATAGGTAACTGAAAAAGTACTGGAAAAGCCAAGTCTTGTGAACAATATATAACGGATACCCACTTACTAATAGGTTCCCTATTTGTAAATAGGTAGTCCAAAAAGGATCGTTTTTTGATTTATTTTTACAACCTAATAAGTAACCGATTATCAAAACTTTTTAGAGTACTTTTAGAGTATATAAAATGATTAAAAGAGTGGAAAAAAGATGATACTTTAGAAACTATTTAAAACCAAGAAAAGACAACTTTTACAGTTACTTTTGGTTCTAACAGGAATGTAAAAACACCGTACTTTAGTTGTTCATTTAAGTAATAAAGAGTGTAAAATGTAGGTAAAGGGTACGGATATTAACACTTTATACATAGTCTAAAAGTCCAGGCTTTTGAACTATTTTTCCGTCGTAAAAACCCTCTAAAAAGTTGGTC
>MU134427.1:135267-229270 GCA_015039355.1 Ramaria rubella | reverse complement strand
GACTGGAGGTAGCACAGCAGATGATGGTCTGGCGAAAGCTGATGATGATAGGTGCGTGTGCAGTGAGCGTCTTTTGTAGTGTAGTAGGTGCTGTCGAGTATCATGCTTGTCAGCGTGTGCTGCCAATGAAGCATTTCAAGGTGCTTCCCATGGTACACCAAACACTCCTACCCGCCCCACTGTCGTCTCTACTGGTCTTATCCACAGAAACCCACATCCACCTCACCAATCCGACTCAACACTGCAGCTTCAGCCAGCCCCACCTGCTGTCACTACAGCTGTTCAGCCAGTAGCCATGGAGGTAGATGCCACCCATCATCGCCCATCCACTTCCTTGGTCCGCCATAGGTGTGGAAAACCAGGCCACTTCTCTTGAGAATGTCCCCAAGCCTTTGACGTCCGTACCATGACCACAGAGGAGAAGGATGAATGGATTGCCCACTTGATGTCATCTGCTGATCATAGAGTTGCAAGCCTTGTCAAGGAGGAGAGTCCAGAGCCTCAGGAAGAAGAAGAGGATGTTGTGTCATGCAGCAGGTGAATTGTGTGCCCCTGCTGCCAACTTCCAATCATTTCGCTCCACTGCTGTATAATCAGGTAAATGATGAATATACAGATTCAGAACCTGATTCCCCAGCTACAGAGACTGAAATGCTAGACACACAACCCTTAACTCCTCCCCAGTCTCAAACTCACTTCCATCACAAAAAATGGGAATGAGATCTTACTGCACAGTATGTTGTTGCCTCCCAGGCCCAAACTCCCTCTCTCTCCCAGTTGAGGTTCAAATCACCAATACAGCAGAGATCAAGTCGGTTTGCACCCTACTCAACTCTGGTGCCACTGGTTTGTTTATCGACTCAGGATTTGTTCAGGAAAACTGCCTCACTGCACAACCACTCTCTCGTCCTATCCCTGTGTACAATGTTGATGGTTCACCCAATGAATCTGGATTTATCACTGAAGTTGTTGATCTAATTCTACAGTACAAGGACCATTCTGAGAGAGCCGTGTTTGCTGTTACACGCCTAGGCTGTCAACATATGATCCTTGGCTACACCTGGCTTCGGGACCACAACCCAGAAGTTGACTGGAAGTCCCAAGAGGTATGGATGACTTGGTGTCCTCCCCAGTGCCATACATGTCGCAACATCATCAAGGAAGAACATCGGAAGGCCCTACGACTGCGCACCTGCTGTATTGGCCCTTGCCCTATTCTCATGCATGATTCAGATGGATCAACAGCTGAAGAAGAACTCCTCCTGAGTCAACAGTATGGGGGTGATTCTGAAACAGCTGAAGACACATCTGATGAATCTATAGAAGAGGGTGACTGCATTCTAGTCGCCATGCTCCCTCCCCAGGCTGAGTTCATTTGTGCTTCTTCAATGACATCCCAGCGCCTTGCAGAAGCTGCCTGGTGCAACTCCCAACCTTCAGACACTCTTCCAGACTACCTGTCCGACTATGAAGATGTCTTTGCAAAGGAGTTGTTTGACAAGCTTCCAGAATGCAAACCATGGGATCATGCCATTGAGTTAGAACCTGGAGCCAACCCCAGAGCCTCACCCAAGGTGTACCCCCTCTCCCCAGGAGAACAGGCTGAGTTGGACAAATTCCTCAAGGAGAATTTGAGCACTGGACACATCCAACCATCAAAGTCACCAATGGCCTCACCAGTGTTCTTTGTCAAAAAGAAAGATGGTGCCCTACAGTTTGTCCAAGACTATCATGTGCTGAATGCAATGACAATCAAGAATCGCTACCCTCTCCCCTTGATTTCTGACCTTGTCAACAGCCTACGAGGGGCCCACTACTTTACTAAGCTTGATGTTCGTTGGGGATTTAACAATGTCAGAATCAAAGAGGGTGATGAGTGGAAAGCAGCATTCAGGACAAACTCGGGGACTGTTTGAACCTCTAGTGATGTTTTTTGGCCTCACTAACAGCCCTGCCACTTTCCAGACTATGATGAACGACATCTTCCATGACCTCATTGCTGAAGGTGTCATGTGCATTTACCTGGATGACATTCTGATCTTTTCAGAAGATCTAGAGAGTCACCATGAAGTCGTACGGAAAGTGGTACAGCATCTCAGAGAACACAAGCTTTATTTGCGTCCTGACAAGTGCAACTTTGACAAGACCAAGATTGAATACCTATTTCTCATCATCTTGCACAGGAAGGCCGAAATGGATCCTGTCAAGGTTGCTGGTGTTTCTGAGTGGCCAACACCTAACAATAAGAGGGAGGTGCAGTCGTTCCTTGGTTTTGCCAACTTCTACCGTCGATTTATTGAGATATTCTCACACCATGCATGACCAATGTTTGACCTGCTTCACAAAGACACTCCTTGGACATGGGGACCCTCACAGCAGGCCACCTTTGACACAATAAAGAGATTGGTAACATCTGCACCCATCCTTGCATTCCCAGATGATGACCTCCCATATTGTGTCGAGGCAGATAGCTCTGATTTTGCAACTGGTGCCGTTCTCTCCCAACAGTCGAAGGTCAATAACAAATGGCACCCCATAGCCTTCTTCTCCAAGAGTCTCAGTCCAGTTGAGTGCAATTATGAAATCCATGACAAGGAAATGCTCACCATCATCCGTGCCCTTGAAGAATGGCAACACTTCCTTGAGGGGGGGAGGCATAGTATTGAGATCTGGACAGACCACAAAAATCTCGAATACTTCCGCACAGCCAAAAAGCTCAACCATTGCCAAGCCCGCTGGTCTCTTTATCTGTCTCAGTTTGACTTCAACCTGTATCATCATCCTGGAAAGACAATGGGCAAGTCAGATGCACTCTCGTGCCGACCTGATCATGGCACTGGCTCCAATTACAATGATAATTTGGTGCTTCTCCAACCAGAACTCTTTGTCATTCGTGCACTGGAGGGACTGGAGTTTACAGGTGAATAACGTGACATCCTGAGGGATATTTGCAATGGCACCAAGGAGGGAGAGCTGGAGGAGTCAGTTGCATGTGCTGCTCAGGAGCTTTGCAAGACTACTGGGAAGTCTGTCAAGTCATCAGAGTGGGGTGAAAGGGATGGTACACTTTTGTTCTGTGGAAAGGTATATGTCCCCGATCAGCATGACTTACGACATCACATTGTCTCCCAACATCACGCCACCCGCATTGCTGGCCATGCTGGACATTGGAAGACCTTGGAACTTGTCTCTCAGAACTATTGGTGGCCTCACATGTCCCGCTACATTGGTGGCTACACAAAGGCGTGTGACCTATGCCTACACACCAAGGCTCAATGTTGGTTGCCTGTTGGAGAACTGCACCCTCTGGAGGTTCCTGGGAGACAGTCAGTGTTGACTTCATTGTAGAACTCCCCAACGTGCATGGGTACGATGCAGTGATGGTGGTTGTGGATTCCTTATCCAAACGTTCTCACTTCATCCCCACCTTGACCACAATTACAGCATTGGGAGCCTCTCGTCTCTTTAGGAATCATGTTTGGAGACACCATGGCCTTCCCCTCTGTGTGGTTTCAGACCAAGGTACACAGTTTGTCAGCGGGTTCACTCGCGAGCTATACAGACTTCTGGGTATCAAGGTGGCTGCCTCCACAGCATACCACCACAGACTGATGGACAGACAGAATGTGTCAACCAAGAGCTGGAGCAGTATCTCCATCTGTTTGTGAATTAACGACAGGATGACTGGGACGACCTCCTGCCCCTTGCAGAGTCCCAGTACAACAACCATGTCCACTCATCCACAAAAGAGACTCCCTTCATGCTTGACTCTGGTCGCCACCCACGCATGGGCTTTGAACCTCACCAGCAGCCATCTAGAAGAGAAGCTGTGAATGAGTTCAAACAACAAATGGCTGACTCCCTGTCTGAAGCCTGAGTTGCCCTTGTAAAGGCAAAAGAGGATCTGGCTTGATACTATAATCGTTGTTGTGAGCCAGCCCCTACCTTTGTTCCTGGTGACAAAGTCTTCCTAGATGCAAGCAACATTAGCACCACTCGCCCCTCTAGGAAATTGTCACATCGGAACCTAGGCCCATTCCTAGTGGAACACAAGGTCGGCTCCAATACTTACCGTCTTCGACTCCCCAAGTCTATGAGTCGCCTCCACCCTGTCTTCCCTGTGGTGAAGCTCCTCCCAGCCCCTCCAGACCCCATTGCCAGTCGGAAAGCTCAACCACCACCTCCCCCAGTCCTTGTAGGAGAAGATGAGCACTATGAGGTTGAACAGATCTTGGACAGTCAATTCTGCTGTGGAAAACTTGAATACAAGGTCAGGTGGAAGGGTTATGGGTATGAGCATGATGAGTGGATTCCTGAGACAGATTTAGCAGCCCCAGACCTCATTGCTGACTTCCGCCTCCTCCATCCCAGTGCCCCTCATCGCATTAGTGTTGCAGACTTTGACACATTCCGTCAAAAACCACCTGTACCTCCAGTAGGTGTCAGTGTGTCAGGACATCACACTCTAAAAGGGGGGTGATGTAAGGGGAACCCCATTTCATGTGGTTCTACACTTCTCTATTCTCTCTTCCTTCTATCCATTCCTCCCCATTTCTCTCTTGCTGCCATTATATATGCTTCCCCTATCTCTTTGTCCATGTTTGCTTGTATAAGTGCCCACATTATGTAACGGGATTGGAATCCAATGCCGTTATGTAACCATGGTACAGTTGGGTGTTTATTGGCATCCGTTCTTCGTTTTCACTCGCATAAGCGCCCGCATTACGTAATGGCATTGGATTCCAATCCCGTTACGTAATCGCCATACGTTCCGGCGCTTATTTGCATACTCCTTTAGGTAGTTATCTCAGCAGTGGGAACCTTAGGCTTTTCTCTTCGGATTCCCATCTGCCAGGTGTGTATCCTTGTATGTAGTCTTCTGTGAGCTTATATATCTTCAGATTCCCATCTGCCAGTTCTCAGTGTGATATTCCACTGCTCCTGGAGGTTGCCCTTATAGGTATCTGCTTTCATAACATGATAAGTAATCTGCCTTGGTTATGATATTAAAAGGCTAGTGGGGCGAACTATTAGAATGTAGAAAACTCCCTGCTATCGGCAAGCGCAAACTGGAGGTGCATCCAAGCATCAAAAAAATAGGATTCCCTGGGATGCCAATCGTCAGGTCTCTCGAGAAGCATGTTGATCATCGGTTTGGTGAGGATCACCTCGACCTCACTGGCACACGAATGAACCACTAGTGGTGGAATGAGCTGTCAAAGACAATATCAGCCCTGCGACAACGTGAATGTGCTAAACTTACTTTTGGCTCGGGACCAGAAGAGTTAGGGATGCAATCAGAAAATCGAAACTGCCAGTGGACACATTGGGCATGTCAATGCCAAATAAAATAGAAAAATAAAACACTCACTGAGATAGCCCACATAGGGTTAGTCAGGATCAAAGAGGATCCCATGACCATGCGGTGGAATGAACATGCACGTAGAAGCGCATCACCTGCGTCACAATGCCAAATTTCCGCATTGACATGAGAAGCGAGTGCATGGTGTGTCGGGTGTCCTACCCCAATGATATATAAGTGAAACTTTGTTTGAAAAACATTCATAAATGTCAGGGATGCCATTATACATTAGCAAGTAGAAAGGACGAACTTTTTTTATTCCCTCAAAATTAACGTCAGATGGCCACATGAGGGAATCAATCCAGTCTTGAAGGTCATTCAGCTCCCGATTGGCCATTCGACGTACGAGGATTTTGACACTTCCATTGAAAAACTGCTGCAAGTGAGGTTTAGGTCGGGCTGAGTTGGAGTCAAAATTACCTGACACATGTATAGTCCTTCTGAGAATTTGATATTGAAACTGTGTTTGAAGGCTAGATAGTGGGGATGAACATTGCTTTGGAATTGGTCATCATGCAGCAGGAGTGCTTGTGCCAGACAAAGCGCAACTGCCAAGTGCATATTATGCCCACCCTCCGCAATATGATGATGAGCCTCCATAATTTGTCTGGGCTCCAGAAACAAAATCAATAAAAAACCAACAAAATCACAAAAAAAAAAAAAAAGGGCATGCACCTCCATGGAAAGCAGTCCTGACACTGTATATATGAGTTGCGAATGTAACTTCAAGGTTAGAGTCATCTCAGGTGGGACAGCCATCCATTCGCAAAGGATGTTCAAAATTTGGGGATCTAACAAATGCACAAAATCGACATCAAGGAGTGAGTTAACACCGCAAAGTATAGTTAATATAAGAAATGGTGAAACAGAGGGGGGTAATAGTCTGACGCAAAGGATGTAAACAGCTGTGAGTGCACCCCAGGTCTCGATTTCGGCAAGAGGGGTGCTGTTCAGGGAGAATATTGGAGGGAGAGAGATAGACCAGTATGAATTAACCTGCACCCAGTAAGGGGAGCCGAGAAGCTTGGTTGCAAAAAGGTCGTCATAAACCGCACGCTCGACGCCATTACCTAACCCACAGCCCCTAAAAAGCAATGAGAAAGGAAGATGGTAGTATTGCGTTTGGAAACTTACACTCTAAAATGTGTGTCTGCCATGAGTAATCCATGGATCGTGAGGAATTCACTTATGAATGGATCATCGACAGCATCCACATCAATAACTTCCCATTCAGGTTCCTTGCCTAAGATATGATCACGAAGAGCGGAAAATGACCCATTAGCGACTGCATCAACATTCGCACCACTAAGGTTAGAGCTGGAAGCATTCCAAATCAGATCTTGAATGCGGAGGTGGCAGTCATCATGCCACTGCGTCACACTAACCCATTTAATGTCTGGATTGTCCTCCGAGGATATAAACATGTAGCAAGGAGACTGGGCGGGAGCAGAAACTCGTGTGGCAGCATAGGCCAATAGATCGAGCTGGGACTGGGTCCCAGGTTGATCTGCCAAAGGAAGCTGAGAGGAAGCATGGGCATGAGGGAGGACAGGAGCATGGACATGCGCAGTGGATTGTGCAGGAGGGACAGACTGCGTGAGTGATTCAACGGAAGCATTAATAAGAAGCTGTGCTGAACCAGCAGTCTGACCGGGAGATGAAGGTACAGGCTGAGAGGCCAGAATATGGGAAGAATGAGTGGGAATGTTGATGGGAGCAGGTTGTGCCAGATATTCAATGGCAGAGGCTGACTGAACCAAAGGGGGAAGGGAAATAATGAGCGGGATTGCTGATGGTGGCGGGCGCAGGCTATGACAGAGAATTCACAGGTGATGGAGAGGGATAGGGGAGTCCATTGACGACAGCAGGGTGTGTTGAAACATGTATAGCAGAGAGCTGGAGTCAAACTTTGTTAGTGATAGAGTAGATAGCATAACAATAATACTACACACCTGGGAGGACCCATTGTTGCCCGTGCAGGCAGGCTTGCACATACCGCTCATAATATCAGCTGCCCAATTGCAGTCGCTCCGTATTACGCACTCTGCAAAGCAGAGGTGCATGCTGCCGTCAAAACCAGGGACAAAATCCAAGGTTCAACCTGTGAGCTTTTCATGACAGGGTGCTGTATATAGATGTTTAGAGGTGTTTGCTGATATTGGTAAGACCTACCAATGAATAACAAATTGCTTCCTTGTGATATCGGGACAATATCTTTGGCCCATCGCTGAAGTGTGTTTGCCGTGAACTCGTGGGGTTGCAATGTCATTACATCGTACTTGCACTTCCCCTGAGACAAGTTCCCCAGTTTGAGAATATGCCAGGGGAGGGAGAGGATACCATGGTGAGTCTGAGATTGCTCCATCACTGTCCCCGTCTCGGCTAAGTGACTTGAAATTTGCGCATGGAAGAGACCCCAAATCCAATTATCTCCTTCTTCACTGCGAACATCAATAGTCACCATTAGATTCACCAAATTGAGACGATTGACGAGGAGCGGAAGTTGACCAATGAGGAAACGGAAGTGGTCAACAGGAGTAGTTGTCTCGTTCAGGCAGCCACAGGGGTGCACCTATTCACCCCAGACCAGACATATGAGCAAACTTAAGAATCATTGAGAACCATGTGATGCACACTAAAGGGTAATATACCGGCAAGGAACCTTATGCTGCTAGAGTCTGGCACATTTGGTCCCACCTGTGAACTGCTTCCCTGCTCTTGGGAAAGTCGGATTTCTTGCAGTCCCGGATATGGGTGACAAGTGCCATTGCCACACCGGACACGAGTACGAGTCACCGTATGGCTTTGACCTTAGCATGCTGTGGCCGCATTTGTTGCACAAGCCCGCACAGCGCTGGAGTTCCATCTCTCATTAGCATTTCCAGCGGTCACCCTGGCCTGTGCCTGTAATGCTTCCTGGAAGGGCTGGATAGGACTAGAAGTTGAAGAGAAAGATGCAGGGCGCATTGGACTAGAGGCTGAAAAGAAAGATGTAGGGCGCATTGGACTGGACACCGAAGAGAAAGATGTAGGATGCAATGGAGAGGTGGAAATCCTGGATGAAGTGAGTAAGTATCAGAGGGCAACTCGCCAGTTCCTCAATTACTGCTGTTATGGAACATCAGATCAGATAATGTTGTGCTCATGAACATTCAATAGTTGACCGCACATGCAATGCGATTTGCCAGTCACAGGCCCATCCTGAACTAGTTTAAAAACAAAACAGTATTCCATGGAGAAGATGGGTCCTTACCGAATGACTTGGCCTAAAGCCTAGGCAACCCAAAAGCCAACAGGAGCACGAAGCATCGGGATACCCTTGTGATGACATAATGTAGAGATTAAGAGGTTAATATGCTAGTAGTGAGATAAGGAAAGGCAATAAGAATGAAGGAGTGATGGAGAAAGAGCAAATGAGCAAATGAGCAGGAAGGAGAAACATGATCCAAACACAGTTACACACAGTGTGACATCACAGTTGATGTCAGTCTTCTGAGTTTTGGCCTTTTGATAAGATTCACCGCAGCTCCAGAGGACCATGGATGGGTAAGCATCCACACAGCAGTCACCATCTTGTCAACCATGAGCCAAGGTACGACCACACTCACGAACATCGTGCCAGTTTATGTCATAATGCTAACACATTCTCTAGCCACCACGCTGAATCCAGAGTACATATTCTGACTCCTTCTGCCATCCACAACCCCTCTAACTACATGATCATGTTACACAGCTTTGTAAATCAACAGTGTGAGATGCTGACAAGGACACTCTTGGGGATGCCAGCATTTGTGCCAATGGCCCAGAGCATCAACAATGTCTCTAGTGATGGTTGGGAGGCATCTGAATACGAGAGATTTGCAGACCATAGTAAGTCTGTGCACAGGTTCAACATATGTCCAATGGATTGACCATGAACTCCAGGTTCACCTCTGCCTGATATCTATTCGCCTACGTCCCCTGCGAGCGAGCACCATAGTAAGTCTGCACAGGTTCAACATATGTCTGATGTATTGACAATGAACTCCCACCTGATTTCCATTTGCCTATGTCCCCTGCAAGTGAGCACCGTAGTAAGTCTGTGCACAGGTTCTACATATGTCCGATGTATTGACAATGAGCTCCAGGTCCACCTCTGCCTGATTTCCATTCGCCTACGTCCCCTGAGAGCATGCACCACACAGAGGAGGGGCAGTTGAGAGGTATGTAACTCCTCGTCAGTTTTTAATGATCTACTAATAATGAAGCCAATACAGAAACCAGTTCACCCTTACGCCACCTTTCACCCTTAGGCAACCTTGGTAAGAATTTGGGATGATACAATACAACCTCTTATTCTCAACAGCTAACCCTACAGATCCCACAAATGATCACAGGCCTTCGTCAGAGGATTTGCGCATGCTTAGTATCCAGCTCAGAAGTCGCATGTGCACCCTCTTGTCCAAGCATTCGGACAACTGCCAATCCACCACGATTCTGCTTGGTGTCAAACAGAATGGAGTGCCTTCTACTTATGCAGTACTAACTGGTTTCTCCAAAGAGCACTCCACCGTTGAAGAGCTCATTTTGGCCATCATGAGTCACCTGGAGACGCAATATCTTTCTGAGAAACTGTTGGAGTCATTTGCAACTGGCATGGATTACAGTGTGCTCTGAGCCAGAGAAGCACGTGCCGTGGAATCATTGGATGTCTGGCAGGATGGATGCCAGGTTTTGGACCAAGCTTTCCACCATTTTCATACGCATGATATCTCATCGTGACAAGAGAAATATCATCGTGCGTTCTGCCACAGCACTGCAGACCAGGGTCTCTTCTGCGACCTTGTGGGGCTTTCCCGAGACGGACTTGTTATATATATTGTACTTAGTTCCTGAGGTACGTGCTATTTGTTTCAATGATTATACATATTAACATATTATAGGGACCATTGCTCTCAGCCGCACCAGTTACTAGTCGTGCCCCGTCTCCCTGGGTCATCCAATGTTGTGCTGCAGCAAGCCACCTCTCGCCAACCAATGATGAATCGCCTGTTGATGGTACTCTAGGTACCACTGTGTCACAGTGGTTAAAAAACCGGTTCCCATCCATACACACCCTGTCCGAAGCTCTTCGAAATCAAAGGTCTTTTGGCAAACCGTATCAGACACACTTACACGTCCAAATGGCTCTTTATGTCGCCAAACAGCTTGGACATACACTCTGAATCAAAACCGGCCCCGGTTCGACATCCGTTGTCAATGGAATCACTACCTCATCCTCTGACATCAAGAAATTTATGACGAGGCTCCAACCTGCGACATTTGACAATAATCGCTCGCACCTCAAAAAATATTGCAGAGTCTTCACTATGGTGACTTCTGATTCAGATGAAACATATGTGCACAATATAAAGGTCAAAAAGTTTAAGCGACTTTGTCAAGAATTATTTGCGACCAATGAAGATACCATCACAATGGTTTTGGTCACAGTGGGCTCAGAAGTTGAATTCAAAAGCTCGGTCCATTAGAAAGCTTGGGGCTACATGAATAGGTTGAAAGAGGAAATTAAGATTTGCCTTTTGGAAGGATCGTCTTTTTCAGATAATGATACTGACGAGCGGGAGACTAGTATGTGAATGATGTTCACCGTTGTAACGTGTTCCCATGTATTTTGTGATACATGTTTTGTGATTGCAAGTTAGATCTGCAGAGACCAATAAAATTAATTACATTGTTTTGTTTTTCCTCTTGTACTCAATGATCATATGAACTAGAACAGCATGGCAGCAGACCTTGCTTGTACATTGCATTACTTATAACTTACATAGTGGTAACAACGAACATTGATACAGACCTTGATGTTGCAAACGGATCTTGTGGTGAAATCATCAGTATCTAACTGGATTCAGACCCGCAGGAAGAGCCAATCTACTGCACAATAGTGACACTTTAATATCTTCCACTGTATATCCTGGTAAGATTACAAAGGACATGAGTGGAGAAATTATCTATAGAAGGGTTAGAAGACGGTGTCATACCTGTGGAGCCCACCAAAAAAAAACATTCAAAATTCAAGTGCCACTAGTACAGGGGAAGTGAGCCCAAAGAAGTGTGAGACGAATGCAACTACCATTGGCAGCCACATACGCCTTGAATCACAGACTATCGATCCCAAGGACAAACAATACCATACATCATCAATGATTGACATTGTGAGACCGCCTACCGGGGGCAGACTTACACTGTTCAATATATATGTAGCACTATCGCGTAGTTCAGGCCAAGTAACAATACACATACTTTGAGACTTCGATGAGCAGACGTTCATGCAAGAGTTGGACACTTACTTAGAGCAGGAGGACGAAAGGTTGCAAGAACTCAACTTGAAGATGGAAGAGTGGTGGAAAGGGATATGTAGAGAAGAAATAGATTAACATCTACACAGATAGATGATACCTAGCACAAGAAAATCCATACCTGTTAAGGAATGATGCTGAACTTAATGGTGAAAGATAAATCTGGATACACAAATAATAAGAATCCGCATCCAGGGACGATGCGGGGTGGAGAAAATAATGGTAAATGATCAGATATGAAAAACTTGATCAGGATATTGAGCCTGACACAAATCCTTGTGCATTTTCAGATTGGAAGTGACTAGCTCGGGATGCCCCTGCAGCAGACCTTGCTTGCTTGATAGTTAGTGTTAGGCATGAAAGTTATGGTGATGACAAACGAGGCAACCAACCTCGACATAGCGAATGGTTCACATGGTGAGATCATAGGGATTACACCCGACCCACGGGAAGAACAAAGACCTAACCATGGAACAGTTGTTCTCAGTTACCCGCCAACATACATCTTAGTCAAGTTGCAAAGGACACGAGCCGAGAAGCTAGAAGGATTAGAAGATGGGACGCTACCGATAGAACCTGCCAAAAAAAACATCAAAATCCAAGTACCAGTGGTAGGGAAGAAGAACATGAACAGGAATGTGAAACAGGTACAATTGCCACTCACCGCAGCATACACATTCACAGACTATCAATCGCAAGGTCAAACGATCCCTCACTTGATTGTCAACATTGCCACACCACCAACAGGGGGAAAACTCACACTGTTCACGCTATCCCAAAGCTCTGGACAAGATACAATAAGGGTACTTTGTGAATTTGATGAAGAAATCTTTATGCAAGAGTTGGATATGTACTTAGGATTAGAGGACCAAAGGCTGCGGGAGCTAAATGACAAAACGAAAGATTTGGTGGATGTCAATGAGTAGTAAAAATAGAGAATAAATGATACATACAGGCAGTGAAACTGGGCAAAGAGAACATACATATAGGAGCATGGATGAACGCATACCAAATGGAGAAGAGAGAGGATAGACAAGGATAGACACGGGATCAAGAGATGCACGTGAAAGATAATGATACCACGATCCAGGGCGGATAGCGATGAATGGATTGAGATATTGAGCCTGACACGTATCCTGGGGACATTTCGAGTGTGGAATAACCTTGCAAGCAAGGTAACATGCTGTAAGCACACGATTGCTAATTACAAAGACAGAAAGGGATAAAAACTATCATACTTAGCTCTCTTGCACAACTCCCCTAGCGCAAAAGACATTCCTCATAATGGAGAATGTTGTTCCAATTATTGGACGTTTGCAAGCCGCATACACTGCCCTTCAGACCAAGGTCTTGCAAGGTACCCAGCTCCACCTCGGTGACATGCGTCGCCTCGAGATAATTCAAGGCCAAGTCTCATCATTTAGGCAAGCTGCTGAGCAGGTCAGTTCAGTCAGACTTCTTAAGATCAGACATCATACCAATCAAATCTCATAGCATTCTGCTGTGTTCGACACAACTGAATGGGCAACATTGGTGGAGAACCTGAGCCAGATGGTTCAGGTGTTGCATGAGGTGCAACATGCATCAGCCGATCCTCCAGATGGCGAAATCATTGTCATAGTCCAGCGATCTCATCAGGCTAGTTGCAGCCGGCCAAGGATTGAAATTGATCTGCCCGTCCTACGGTATGCTATGGAGCTTCAACCAAACACAGCCTTGGCCGATGTATTCAGCTCAGCAAGAACTGTGTGATGTTGTGCTCTTGAACTGGGCATTTCTGAACCTAGTCCACCTGTTAGGACTCCAGCAAGTCCGGAAGACAAGATGGGGAGGGAAGAATATGTCTCGTACACACCCGCAATGGCAGCGCTCTCAGACAAAGCTCTTGATCAAATCACAGCTGAAATCTTGGAAATTTTCCCAAGCTTTGGGCGACAGATGATTACAGCGCAGTTTCGCTTGTATGGGTACTGGGTGCCTAGGCAGAGGATACGCGACTCCTATGTTCAGATTCGAGGAGCACCGCCAGAGTTTGGAGGTCATCAAATTGAACGACAAATATATAAAGTAGCTGGCCCAAATTCTCTTTGTCATCACAATGGTTGGCATGGTGCACATCCTATTACAAAAAAATTCATATGACAACCTAATAGTGAAGGGGAATTCGGGCTTATCAAGTTTGGTATTGTCATCCATCTCTGCATTGACGGGTTTTCTCGATTTGTCAAGGCAATTGGTGTACACGACAACAACTGCACTGATACCGTCCTCAAGCTGTTCTTGTGCGGTGTTGAAGAGACATGGCTGCCTAGCTGCTGCCGAGGGGACCATGGCAGAGAGAACATGCCCAGGGTCCATTGGTGAGCATACCGAAGAAGAACATTTTGCGAGGACTCTGGTCCTACTCTCCTTTCAGTTGCATTTTGTGAGTGTTCCAGACCTGTCGCCATAATTCCGCATCCGCTTGAATTGCAGGTAGAAAAAGATGTTGAATTAGCCATACATGGCTTGGGAGGGTAGGCACGAGACCGTCCCACACTTCCAAATCTTGAAAGAAATTTTTCCATTTTAACCCAAACCCCTGGTTGAGGTCGTACCAGCAATGCTCGCAACGTATGTTATGAACACTCCTAGCATACATCTGGTAAGCTAATCATTCTGCAGTGAGGGCACGCACCGCCCCCAAATATAAGAATTGCAATCCCCCCTGCGATGTCGTTCCATATAATTCAGACTGCTCCTAGTATTTTGGAAGTCGGGACGTCAGAGAAGTCGGAGGAAATCGGAGGGGTCAGAGAACGGAAGGTTGGATAAGGACTTAGAGGTGGAGGTGAGAAGTTATCGAGTCAAGGTGGGTCAATATTCAAACTGACTAACAAAGTACATGGAGGAGTCGTATATAATGAATTGATACAATCCAAATCGGAAAGATATGAACATGGAAATCTGAAATGAAGCGAATATGGGATCGGGGTAAAAGTAAATATGGACATAAGACTGAAGATGTAGATCTTGATAAGAATGACTAAATATAGATGGGATGGGGATAAGTAAAAATGGGTGGAGTAAATCAGAAATACGAATTGGAATATATCGGAGAAAAGCGGACAAAGCTGGGAATGAATCTGGGTTTTAACAGTATCTCCTCTTTAAGGCTGAGCCCTCGAGGCCTAAGATCAGTGTGGGAGGTTTGGTTTGATGATTAAGTGAGACCCCTAATGTGATATATAAGAGTGATGGATGGGGTTTGACTTATCAGTCCCCTGATCTTTTTATCCCTACTCACTTCTGGGCTAAATGTTGATGCCGCCTATTATCTCACTTGAGGATCTGATTTCCGAAGATGATTTGGGGTCGGAAAATGATTTAGAGGCACAGATCTGCGAGATTTCGGAGTTGCAAAAAGAAGTGGCAAAGAATTGGAGCGGAGAAGGTCAGAGCAGAAAAAGGCGGAAAAGGAGGAGAGAAAGGCTGACAAGAAATCGGAGGAGAAATCTCAGGGAAGAAAAAGTGATGTGGTGGATAGAACCATTGCCCGTAAGAGGGCTCACGAATCTGTGATTAGTTGGGTCGGACACTAACAGTATTGTTGTGCGGGATGTCAGGTTCAGGATATGTTTTGTTCACCGATAGTGATGGAACATGCGATGAATGCACAAAGGATGGGAGGATGTGTTGTTGACCAGGAGCGTTGGGATTTGTGGAAGAAGTCGCAAAAGGCATGGATATGGGTGAGGGAGGAACAGCAGAGTTGCTTGTGAAGGAAATCCGAGAGTTGCAGAAATCCGTCAATCGTCACGCAAGTTCCATGTGGACACATTCTGAAGAGATGCAGATTCTGACCTCATGGGTACAAAGGATGGTTCAGCACCAGGAGTGGGAATTGGAAGTAAAGATGGAGGAAATGGAAAGGGATGAAATATGGGAAATGGAATCGGAAAATTGACTCGGGGTTGGGCAGGGACGCAAAGCGGAATTTCTTGGGACAGATGGAAATGTAATTTAGACAAATGAACATGGAAAATATCAGAAAGTATCAGAAAGGGAAAGGAAAAGTTAAGGAAGAATCGGACCGGGTTTATCGGGATATTTGTTATGAAAGTCTTCAACGATTTCCGAAGCGTTGCCTAATTCTGTAGTGGGAATCCACAAGGTTTCTTCATTGGTGCCTTGATAACCTGTCCAGCATACCAAGTATTGTATCTTGCAACATCGGCGATTGTCTATCTTGGAGTCCAGAATTTCGTCGATTTCGTATTTGGGTTTGCCTTTGATAATAACTGGTGGAGGTGGAGGCTGTATTCAGTTTGGGATTTCGTTCGGAGTCACAGGTTCTAGCATAGAGACATGAAAGGATGGGTGAACAGCATGCATACTGTCGGGTAATCGGAAAACGAAGGCTCAATTACTAGCACCTGCGGGTGCGATGATATCAAAAGGTCCGAAGTATTTTTCAGCAAGTTTCTTTGAAGGTCAGGTTGTGCGGAAAAATTCGGCTTTGACAAAGACTTTGTCGCCTACTTTGAAGTCTGGAGCTGGAGAATGTTTCTTGTTCACAGGTTCCTCATATCAGGATTGCGCATTGGAAATTCTCTTTCGGAGTTCCTGGTGGAGTTCATCTAAGTCGACTGTGAAATCTTTCGCATGGGATGAAATGAGATTGCATTCGGGATGGATGGAAATGTTGGGATTGTAACCTTTGTTAGCAAAGAATGGGGAGACTCCTGTTGTCGTGTTCGGAGCGTTGTTATAGGCAAATTCTGGGATTGGAAGAAGTTCAGCCCAATTGTCTTGTTGATAGTTACAATAAATGCGAAGGTATTGCTCAAGAGTCTGGTTCATTCGTTCGGTTTGTCCGTTGCCTTCAGGGTGATATCCAGAGGTGAAGTGGAGATTCATGTCTAGTGCCTTTCCGAGTGTGTGGAAAAAGGAAGACATGAATTTGGAACCTTGATCGGAGGTAACATGCATCAGAACACCATGCTTGGAGAAGACGTGGAGAACGAAAAGCTGAGCGAGCATCGGAGAAGTGATCGTCATGACTGTTGGAATGAATATCGCTTGTTTCGTGAGTCTGTCAATGATAACGAGGATGCTGTCAAAACCTGATGAAAGTGGAAGTGGCTCAATGAAATCCAAGGATATGGAGTTCCATGGTCTTGGCAGAATTGGTAAATGCTTAAGGAATCCGTAAGGCCGGTGTCGTTGGGATTTTGATTGCATACATGTTGTACAGGATTTGACATAAGAGATAATGAAGTCGTGGAGTTTCGGCCATGTATATTCACATTGGATGTTGCTGAGTATCTTGTTTTCTCTGAAATGTCTGGAGATTTGGTGATCGTGCAGATATTGTAGAATGCAGAGTTGGAGGTTGTTAATGTCAGGAACGTAGATTTGGTTGTCAAGTCGGAGGAGTCCTTGAAGATCAACTGACCATCGGGGTGTCGGAGGATTTGCGGGATCGGAGGAGATGGATTGTCGGATTTCTTTGTGAAGTTT
Source organism: Ramaria rubella (assembly GCA_015039355.1). Taxonomy (NCBI): domain Eukaryota; kingdom Fungi; phylum Basidiomycota; class Agaricomycetes; order Gomphales; family Gomphaceae; genus Ramaria; species Ramaria rubella. The sequence continues at coordinate 212,071 of MU134427.1, read as the reverse complement.
CTCAAAGTCCATGATGGTAACTGCACGGAGAATTGTGACATTAAGGGATGTGGCTCGGAGGGACGATGACGGCTGTTCGTTAGTGAAAACCGGGCGGAAATTGTGCAGGTTAACACTGGCATAGTTGCTACTCCCCTCTTTAGGATAGACGTCCCATTGTCTAGTTAAAGAGTCGGGTTTTGTTCCAAGTTTCCCAGGTTAGAATTGGATAACGAGGTTGAACTGACATAGGTATTCTGACCATCGTACTTATCGTCGTGTTAAAAGCTTGGTGGTAGCAAAGTATTCGAGGTTTTTGTGATCAGTTACAATGTCAATGGTGGAACCGGAATCTTCAAGGTAATGTCACCAAATCTTGAAAGCTTCAAAAATAGCGAGTAATTCCTTGTCATGAACATCGTAGTTTAATTCCAGGGCAGTGAAAGTTCTGGAATGAAAAGCTACGGGGTGAATTTCGTCATCTTCTGGAGAAATGATGGAGAGGATTGCCACGAGGGTGTAGTCCGAAGTGTTGGTTTCCACGATCAGTTGACAATCGGGAATCCAGTGTGTAAGGATCGGAGCTGTGGTGAAGGCTTTCTTAAGTGTTTCAAAGGATTTCCGACACTCATCAGAGAAGTTCCACTTTACGGATTTCCAAGTGAGTCGGGTAAGTGGAATTGCGATGTCAGAGTAATTATGGATGAAGTGTTGGTAAAATTTCCAAAACCTAGGAAGGATTGATATCTTTTACTTTTCAGGGTTCAGGCCATTCTTGAATTACTTTGATCTTGTCGTCTGCCATTGAAAGCCCTTCCAGAGAAAGCATGTATCCGAGATATTCCACCATTGTCTTGTGGAAGTCGCATTTGTTGGACCTTGCATAAAGTCGGTTTTTTCAGAGACGTCGGAGAACTTTGTGGACATGTTCTCCGTGTTCTTTCAGGTTGTTAGAATGGACTAAGATGTCATCCAAATAGATGAGGACCGAAACGTCGAGCATGTTGCCAAATATATTGTTCACGAATCGCTGAAAAGCAGCTGGTGCGTTAGTGAGACCGAAGGGCATAACATGCCATTCAAAGGAACTGTATCAGGTCCTGAAGGTGGTTTTCCACTCGTCGCCCTCTCTAATGCGGACTAAATGGTAAGCATGTCGGAGATTGATTTTGCTGTAAATCCACGCCTTTCTGGGGCTTTCCAGAAGGTTGGAAAGTCGGGGAAGCGGATATTGGTCTTTTTTTGTGATCTTGTTGAGACTGCGGAAGTCAATACAAAGTCGGAGTCTGCCCAATTTCTTCTTTGAGAATAGTACCAGGGCACCGTGTGGAGAAAGTGAAGGGCGGATGAATCCTATGGCTAGTGCCTTGTCAATGAACTTTTGGAGTGTTTCTAGCTCAACTGGAGATAGGGAATAAATGGTTCCAAGGGGGGACTCTCTCCCTCTATCAGGTCAATCTTGAGATCGTACGGTCAATGATCGGTGAGAATTTCTGCTTTCTTCTTGCTGAAGATGTTGGAAAACTCATGATATTCCAATGGAACACCGTCGAGATTGGCCATCAGATCGGGATTCAGGGAAGCATCAATGATGGAAGCAGATCTTCCTTCCAGAAATACCCATAACTGAAAGATCTCCTCATTATCTAGTTTGCACAGGCGAGTGAATGCAGAAGCAGGGACTAGTTTGATAGGTGAGTCTTGTTCGGATGTTGGAGGGGCATCCACGTGATCAGATTTCGGGATTCTGGAGACTGCAGCGGCGGATCTCGTGGAGAGTGACATTGGAATTGAATCTTGCTGCTGAGGAGTGTGGAACGATATACTACTCAATACCCAGTCAATCAATGGATTGTAGTGGGTGAGCCAGTTGTGTCCTAGCACAACGGAGCAGCTAGAATCAAGCGGTGTTACATACATAGCAACAACCTTATTTTCACTGGATGGAAAGCAGATTGGCATATCGATAGTCTGCGTGAGTGAGACGTTAGAAGTGCTGTCGAAAAGCTTTAGCGGGATTTGCAGAATGTTGTGGAACTCCAGCAGAAGCTTGGAAGCGAATGATGAGTCTACAAAACAGTGAGTGGAACCAGAGTCCACGAGAGCTTGAATGTTAGTATTCGGAATAAAGTCGGAAGTCAGTCGTATAGTAAGAGAATTGGATTTTGAAAGAGTGGAAGCATTGAGTCGAACCTTGGAAGACGCACAGATGGAATCAACGCAGCTCTGAGTCTGTGCAGAGGTCTCAGAGCTGCTTATTATTTTTTTGAATCCATAATGGCCACAGGTTCGGCCTTGGACTTGGGTTTGCTCGAAGTTGTGGAGGCTGCTTGGGCCTTCGATTGAGCATTAAGGGAGGTTGATCGTGGACAGTCCTTCACGATATGCCCGGGTTTCCCACAGAACATGCAAAGGTTCTGATCCATGCATCGCTGTCTCTCCTGCTGGGTTAGTTTTCTGTCTTTTCCGAGTATGTTGGAGATATCCGGAGTTTTGCGGAAATTCAGCATGGAGGACTGAGGTTTGGTAGAAGAGGCAGAAGCCAAACTGTTGTTGTTGTTTGTCCTCTTCTGTGATTGGTTCAATCGGGATTCTTGCTTGTCCGATTTGTTGCTGTTACCGGAGTAGTTATTGTTAGAAGTGGTGGCACGGTTGACCTCGCCTTGTCGTTCCCAATAACGGCTGTCAATGGTTTGCACGAGTTGTCAGAGCTCCGGAAGTGTGTCAGCTTTGTCCCAGGTTGCAAGAATATCTTTAATATGATCGAGAAGTTTAGTGTAAAAACTCCTACGAAGGGCAGTGTCACCCCAGTTGACTCTAGCAGTGAGGCAGTTGAATTCTACGATAAACTTCGTGATGCATTGGTTGTCACACATTTGGAGATTGTCGAGTTCGGTTTTGGCATCGCCGATGGGATCGTAAGCTCAGAAATTCTCTCGGAGTACCATCATAATGTCCTGATAGTTTGTGAGCCAGGGTGGGTCTTGGAAGGCATCATCATCTAAGAGTTCAGGCTCGAAAAAATCTAAAGCCATCCCTTCTAAAAAAGAGATAGCATAAGTAACCTTTGCTTCGTCACTGGAAAAGGTCTGAGGACAGTCACGGAAGTGGAGTTTGCATTGAAGGAGGAAAGGATGGAGCTTTCAGGAATCTGATCTGTCAAAGGTGTTGGGTTCGCAGAGTTTGGTTTTTCCAGTTTGACCTTTATTCGGAGTTCCCATGTGCTTGGCTATCTGTTTCAAAGCTTTTAGCATAGCCTTCCCATCATCTTCTTCATTGTCATCATCATCCTCGTTGTTGTTAGTGTTGTCGTCATCACCAGGGTTGTCTTCCGGTTTGTTATTCGGGGGAATAGATCCAGGGTTTGTGTTTCCGGTGACAGTACGGGATCTGGTAGAAGGAATAGTGAATGGATCAAGGGTTTCAGTTCGAATATACTGTTATGAACTAGATTTTTTCTCATCAGATGTCGGGATTTGTCGGAAATGTTGGAATTCAGGATTTGGGTCAGGACTGGAATCGTACGGACGTCAGCTTTAACTTATAGGTTGCGCCCTCTTGGATCCTTTGTGTCCTAGTATTTCGGAAGTCGGGACATCAGAGAAGTCAGAGGAAATCAGAGGGGTTGGAGAACGGAAGGTCGGATAAGGACTTAGAGGTGGAGGTGAGAAGTTATTGAGTCAAGGTGGGTCAATATTCAAACTGACTAACAAAGTACATGGAGGAGTCATATATAACGAATTGATACGATCCAAATCAGAAAGATACAAACACGGAAATCCGAAACGGAGTGAATACAGGATCGGGGTAAAAGTAAATATGGACATAAGACCAAAGATGTAGATCTTGATAAGAATGACTAAATATAGATGGGATGGGGATAAGTAAAAATGGGTGGAGTAAATCGGAAATACAAATCGGAATATATCGGAGAAAAGCGGAAAAAGCTGGGAATGAATCTGGGTTTTAACACTATCCCATCCCACTCGCCCCGATTGCTATGGGATCTCTCATGCCGTCGAAGGATTCCCTATGACTCGGAGGGAGGGCCATCAACGACGAGTCCGTTCAGACTCGTGTTTGAAGGGGGCTGACGTCCAGGTGTATAGCCAGTGCTGGTGAGTATCTTCCTTGGGTTTGACTTTTCTGCATACTGATCGGGTTGGTTGCTTTTAGATTGGCCATTGAATGACGAATCGCCGAGTTGTCGACTCCCCCATCGTCGGTGTTGTCAACACTAACGATATTCTCACCTACGATATCATCGTTGGATCCTACGAGTACCATCGCCAGGTCAGGTAAGACCAAGTAACCTTCGCTGCAAGATTCGTCACCTGCTCACTATTGATGCCCTCAAACGTCAGTCAGACCAGTTGTATCACTTACTCCTATTGTATCCTCCATCGATCTCTCTCCCTTCCAACTTCAACGCCATTCCTAGCAACATTAAACCTCTACCATCGTGGAGTACTGGCTTTGGAGTGTTCTAAGGTAAGCCCATTCCTGTTGAACATTCTGTAAGCTCCAAGTTAGGGCTGAACTTCAACCGAACTCAAGGATGAGTCCATGTGAGTGCTCTAACGTCGTCCGTGGAGCTACAGAGTTCCTGAAATGCCTCTCGTTGTAAGTCTCCTCCTGTCCTTCCCTGGCAGGGTACTGATCCATGCGATCCAGATGACAAGTCCAAATGCAGCTGCATACACATCGACGACACTGTCTGCCCAGCGCACAATCCGGGCCCGAGGTAGGTGGTGCAAGAACATGGCTGGGTTATGGAGCAGGGTCAGTATTTCACTCTACCGATATGCCAGCATACTGACCCCATGTTGCAGAGTATCTCCATCTTCAAGATTGAACCGGCAACCTCATGGCTACACCTGGCACGTATGCAATTTACACCGCATTATATTACCTCAACCCCAACCAACAAACGTGAGTACAATTTTTCTGCCATATTGGTGTCCATGTACTGACACTAATGCAAATTTCCTAAACCAGCCGTCCACGTCCCAACAAAAAACATGTGTGACGTCACACCCAATATATGGCTCTTCAAGGCGGACGAGGAGATCATGCTGGGCTGGGAGTGGGCCATGTGGTGCATGAGCTGCCTAGGCTGTTGCGCGAGGGGTATGCGGCCGTGTCTGGGAGTGGGAGTGGGGGTGAGGCTGGGAACGGGAGGTAGGTGGTGTATGCGCCCACTCTTCACACACGCTGACACATCCGTGTCGTCTGCAGCTCTAGCCTGAAACGCGCCATGGGCGGAGTTTTACTAACATCGACAGTCAGATCCCGCATTATGTACTGTTTCCGAGCAAATTACCTTTCATCGTGTCGCGCGAATGCACGTGACACACTTACATAACAAAGCAAATGTGATTTATAGAAATCACTGCAAATCCTGATAAGATTCCCTGAGGATTGTACTACAGTGAACTGCGAATTTCATTTTCACAGTTTGTCAGTTTCAATGGTTTCAGCAAATGAAACCAAAGAATGATTTGTGCATGTGAATAATGGGAGATCCTCCCAAATCCTGAGGCTAAATCCTTGAGAATCATGTCCAAATCATTCAGGATCCTGAAATATATTGCGTGATCATGGATATATACTCCGTGATTTGAATGAATGATCAATTATCCCTTAGTATACTTGATGATTTTGCAGTATTCTCAGGAATCCTGAAAGATTTACAGGGATATTGGATGATTCATTTCAATATCTGCATTATCATTCATGATTCGACAGAATAACCGAGGCTATTCTTTTCTTTGTTTTATTTTGTCCAGTAAAGTCACTCAAAAGAACCAGCGGTAGCAAGAGCACGGAGATTGTATTATACATGATTCAATGTTGGTTCAAAGTTGTGGTTAGGTAACAGATAGTCACGTGATCGCGTTTCTCCTCGCGTCGCGTCTTCTCAACTCTCACCCTTGCGATGCCTCCGCCAGCGAAACCCACAAAGAAAGAAGAAGAAGAGTTTATGAAAATTCTCTTCGATAATATTGACAATTTTTTCAGCGTGGTGCCCTCTTCACCCCCTCCTCCCACGACCTTAGTCAATTACGTAGCGAGACCGAACATCAAATATGCCGGGAACGTATCGGAGCAAACGTTACCTTCAGGGAACAAAGAGAAGCACACCGAGATGACTGATATCTCCCCAGAACCCTTTGGACGTGCAACGTCAGCAGTTCCACCAACCCTTGATGCCAGAGACATCGACATGGACGCTCTGTGCGACGGAGCTGAAGATTGGGATTGGAAAGAAATGGACATTGATGATGGTCCAGATATGAAGTCTTCTACGGTGTGTCTTATTGCTAACATCAGGACAGCCAGCCTGATTTCGTTTTCATTTAAAGCAGCTTTCCGACCGTCCTACCTTACCGCCGCTTCTCGTTCGTGATAGATGTACACGCTGTACGGTCTTAAACGTCACGGCACCGGAATTATCAGAGAAAGTATGTACCCCAGCAATGTTTTTGCCTCCACTAACATATAATAATAGTGTCTTCTCGTTGAAGTGCATGTCGATAACCGGCCGGAGAAGAGAGAGGTTATTCTTGAACAAAACTGGGTTCATCTAGACGTTGCTGTTGGTACGTTCTCAGAACTTGATTTTGAGTGTACTCAACTCAACTATCGTGTTAAAGGTGATTGCATCAATGTCATTGGTGAATTTGAACCGTTCTGTGCATCCAGCAGTTCCACTTCCACACCCAGCTCAACGATCTCCATCACCTCTCGCTCCAATATGCTTATTCTTCATCCTGATTTACTTCTCTCTGCCACTACGATCGCCAACGCTCCTTCTTGTTCTCGTAAACCACTCATCTCCCTCATGCTTGCGTCTAATGCACCTTCGCCCTTCTCTTCTAACTCCGAAGCCGAGGCCGTCCGGGTTGGCCTCGGCGAAGCCGTCGTCTGGGGCAATTTTCTGCACGAAGTGATGCAGAAGTCCTTGGCCACCGGTATGTGGGACAAGAAGTCGGTCGATGAGAAGATCGAGGAGGTTGTGAAATCCCCCGCGGGCCTGGGAGAACTTGTCAGACTTAGGGTAGGAATCGAAAAAGCTAGGTTTGAAGTGAGGGCTAGGGCCGGTGGCTTGCACGAATTTGCGAGGCGCTTTATAGGTCCCAGCATCAAGGTAACATCATCTTCTAAGCAATGTCGATTGGGTGTTAACTATGTTCATCAGCCTGACGCCCAGCTCACCGATCTGAGTGACACAAGCGGCATGGCTTCTTGTCTTGCTCTGACGACTTTGCATGACGTCGAAGAGGATATATGGTCGCCTACTTACGGACTGAAAGGGAAAATAGATGCATCTGTGCAAGCCCATATTCAGCAGAGGCCCAAGACGCCCTTTAGCCAAAGTGATATGAGTCAAACGTGCAGTTGGACTATGCCCTTTGAGATTAAAACCGGGCGATCTACAAGCGTACTGGAACATAGAGCTCAGACAATGCTATACAATATTCTGATAGCGGAGCGATACGGTACATCATATTCCTCTACGCACGATTTCTCACTAACACCAATCAGGAGTGGAGGTGCCAAGTGGTTTACTGTATTATACACAGGCAAAGGAACTCATGCGTGTCCCCACCATGAGAAACGAGTTCAAGGATCTGATCATGGCACGGAATGAATTAGCGTCCTATTTGATGCGCAAGCGTATCAGCGATCCCGAAAGAGGCCCAGCCCCGATTGTAGAACGGTCTTTACTACCACCTACGCTTGATGACGACTACAAGTGCTCCGGATGTTACGCAGTCGATGGATGTATGCTTTATCGCAAGGTTAGTCTTGCATCCACTCTGCAAGCCTTTCATCTGCTTGATGGGCAATCTAGGCGGTTGAAGGGGTCGAGGACGACTGCAGTCCCATTGCTTCACTCTATGAAAAGAAAACATCTCATCTCACACCTGCACAGTGCACATTCTTCAAAAAATGGGAGGCGTTGGTCTCGATGGAGGAGCAAGATGTTGTGCGGTTCCGTAAGGAGCTGTGGACGTCGACCGCCGAGGAGCGAGAGAAAAAAGGACGCTGCTTTGCGAGGATGGTGGTACAAGATTATAAACACAACATAGCACCGGGTGTGGCCCGGATGCAACAGCACCTCTATCGATTCGTTCGGGCTAAAGATTCTCTCAGTCCTTCAACACAGGCTGTGGAAGATTCCGTGTCCTTGTTAAATGGAAGCATATCCGCAGGAGATGCGATCACTGTATCCGTTGAGCCTTACCTCTTGGCCATCGCCCGAGGATTTGTTGTCGAGGTGGAGCCAGACCATATTGCCATCGGATTCGACCACGAAGTTGACCTCGCCGCCATTTTGAAACGTACAGGCAATGATCATGCTGGCCTCGATAAGATTGTGTGCCGCTTGGACAAGGACGAGTTTGCAAGCGGAATGGGCCGGATAAGGAATAATCTTGCACAGCTGTTCTATGCACACGGGGATACCAAACGCTTGTCACTGGTGGTCGACCTTGCTCCACCAAAATTCAGTGACCAGCTCCTTCCCGAGGATTCAGAACTACCTTCTCATCTCAACGTTAATCAGCAGAATGCCGTTCGCAAAGTTTTGAGCGCTAAGGACTACGCCATCATTTTGGGAATGCCGGGGACGGGAAAGACATCGACTATCGCGGAGATAATCAATGTGTTAGTAAAAAGGGGCAAAAAGGTTCTTCTGGCATCATACACACACTCTGCGGTAGACACAATCCTGCTCAAGTTGAAGAATGCAGATTACCCCATATTGAGGTTGGGCACCTTAGACAAGGTGCGCTCGGTTCTTGTGCGTTCATGACCACGATTGCTGACTCCCAATAGGTTCACCCAGAGATTCATAGGCACACATTGGCACATCAATCTCATCCAACTACTATCGAGCAACTGGAGCACCAGATCTTGGACCCGCCCGTGGTAGCCACAACTTGTCTTTCTGTTGACCAGTAAGCGACTGTCGTTCTTAATGGTCAATCTTCAGCTCAAGACATATTTCAGTCCATTGTTTGCCCGCCGCTACTTTGATGTCTGCATTGTTGACGAAGCTTCTCAAGTCACTTTACCGACCTGCCTCGGACCGCTTCGTTACGCCGACAGGTTCGTGCTTGTGGGAGATCACTTCCAGCTACCGCCCCTCGTACGTATACCCTTTCGCCTGTATTGAACCTTGATTCTAACATGAGATAGATTCGTAGCCGCGATGCACGTGCCGGGGGTTTGGACGTCTCATTGTTTAGGCGCTTGGTGGATGCCCATCCTGAAGCTGTTGTGGACCTGGTGTATCAATATCGCATGAACAGCGACATTATGCTTCTGTCAAATAAGCTCATATACAGCGACCGCCTGCGATGCGGCTCCACTTATGTTGCGGAGCGTGCCCTGGTTTTGCCTAATCGAAGGGCTTTGGATGCTCTTCACGTGGGCACATGTCGGATTGGTGGCTGCTGGTTGGAGAAACTTTTGGATGAAAAGTAAGTCATCTTTCTTGTAACAATGATTGAAGAGTTCGTTTACGCTTTGGCCTGGTAAGTTGCAAAGCTGTGTTCGTAAACACCGATGAAATCCCTGCCAAAGAGTCGCGCGTGGGAGACTTGGTTCAAAATGAACTAGAAGCCAAGCTTGTCTGTCAGGTCCGCATAGGTTCTACTTCATGTCCCTTCGTTTATTCATATTCACGTTAATCCAGGTGACTGAAGCCTTATTACGTTGTGGTATAGGCCAGAACCAGATTGGGATTATTTCTCTCTATCGGCAACAAATTAAATTATTCTCACACCTACTCCATTGCCACAAAGAAATTGAACTTCTTACTGCGGACCGCAGTCAAGGGAGAGATAAAGACTGTATTATTATATCCATGGTCAGATCGAACGGGTCAGCCCAGGTGAGCTTCAGGAATGTGTTCATCTTTCGCATCCCCTGATTGCGTCTTAACTTGTAGATTGGGGAGCTTTTAAAGGACTGGAGACGCATCAACGTCTCTTTCACACGTGCCAAGTCAAAACTTATCATATTTGGTTCACAGAAAACGCTTCGCACTGTGCCCGTTCTAGCCGACTTCTTCAACCTTATGGATTCAAAAGGTTGGATCCTTTCGTTGGGACGTGGAGCCGATAGCGTTCACGTTCCGAAATCTTCGGTCAGAGTCGCTGTTCAGCCAAACAAGCGCGGTATAGACGACGACAAAGAGAATCGGATTTCCTATACGACGAGAAAGTCCAAGAAACTCAAGCTTGATCAAGGCGTTCTCAAGAGCAGGCCGTTGTTGCAGGATGTCGTAAATGATGTATCATAATGATAAAGCTGGCTTTTACTGTGTTGACTGTACATCATGTTATGTTCGAAGATTCGTTTTGTAACTTTATCCTGGTCGCCGCAATTACGAGTTAATGTAGAGTTAACAGAAACAGTACTTGACACCAAGGGTTGACTCGAGCTACTAGTAGAAAAGAAAATATATAAGAGGCCGCATTCCCTCACGCTTGTTCATCTGTACAGTACATGTCAACGACCGGGGTGGTTATTGCCCTTAAAACGGGTATATATATGTAAAGTAGATCGACTCCTTCAGGCACCTCTCTAATCAGCGGAATTACCACCTTCTCCGTAAAAATGCTCTCTGGACTAGTATGACATACTTCTCGTGAACCATTGCGATTTGATTAAATAATCCTGGTGGGGACCAGTGCGTACGGGGATTTGGACTGATGCAGTGCTAATGCTGTAATTTAAAATGCTTGGATCCTGTTTATCCAACGTACGTTCAATGTGGCCTTAGTATCAATGATCAGATCTATCCGTTCACAACCGTTAAAGGGTTGGACAGTCCAACTCAGAATTATACCACACTACTAGCATCATTGCAGGCATCAGTCGAGACTCGATCAGGTTTAATTACTAACAGTTGCCCCCATGAGTTATTTCCGGAGCTGCTGTGCCTCCTCGGTAGCAATAATAATATAATATGGTAATAATAGCCATTAACTCACGTATACAAACTATAATCTCCATATATCATCATCTAGGATATCGAAATATCAGCGTACCAAAGTTCCAAAATCACTTGCCCTCAACCACGACGCCATCATCTGCAATCTGTCCACCACCCTTTAAAGAATCGCGGGTACCAGCCATGTGTGCAATTCTCTGCTTAGTGGAAGGGAACATGGCCTCAGCCACTGTGGAGTTAAGTGCACCAGCTATTTTGGGCTCTACGAAAATGGACCTAGGATATGAAGTTAGAAAATATGCGCGGGGAAGATGCTATGGAGGAAGAGTGCGACATTAAGAGTGATTGTGTATGGACTCACTTGGCCTGGGCAAGGATATTCCCTTTAAGATCTTCTATTTGTCCTTGAACGATGGCCTTACGGCCCTTAATTTCTATTAATTTAGTCTTCATTATCACGAACTGTTATATCATGATAATGGGTTCAGGGGGACGAGGGATCAGATGACAAGAGACCGGAAATTGTGAGTGATCATCTAGTTGGTTTAGTTGGAGCACAAACCTGGTCCGCGAACGTCGGTGCCTTGTAATCTACATTGAGGTTTGCCGTGACGCATATGCGTGAAGGAAATGCAAGGACGGCCTATATACACTCAAAAAGTTAAGAATGGGAGAGAATAGAGCAACAAGGCAAGTAAAGAGAGAAATAAGGAGTTACTCACGTTCCTTGCACAACCCTCGTCAAGAAGTGTTGCAAGTAGCCCACCATGCACAACGCCGTCATGTCCCTAGCATAATAATCCATATCAGTCGGCCCTTGCTTTAGAGGCATTTAGAGAGGAAGAGAAAGGAATGCCCCCAAGCGGGTTCGACGGAAATACCTAACTGCATAAGCATCTCACGAACAGAAACTTACACAAACGCCCCTTCCCAGGTGTAGGAACACCCACGCCTCAGTTTCATCTGTTTTTGCCCGCACCAAAGGTGCTACTGCTAGTTTTCCAGGGCCTCTAAGGGCACCAGCTGTGAGATGGTTCACCTTTCGTGCTGGATCGAGCCTGAAATGCGGCCGCGTCTCGTACCATTCCTCCTCGCCTATATAAATCCCTCGTTAGCCCCCAAACCATCGGGTGTGATAGGCAAGAAGGAAGCTCACCCTGACTCTCCCGACAGCGTTTCAAAGCCTCTAGGTTAAGTAGCTCTCTTTCTATCTTTTCTGTATACTCCTTCCCTTCCTCTGAGTCGGCGGCTGGTGCGGCCGGTGCAGGCCGAGGGTTGAGCAGTCGGAATACCGTGGGTGGGGCGAATAAGCCAAGGAGGTAGGTGGTTGAGCATAGTAATGTCGCTGCCGCTATTCCGTGGAAATGACGTGAAATTTGGAACACCTTAAAACCTCACGACTGTACTCACCAATCGCGTACGACAACTTGATTGTACGTCCACCCGTTGCATTCAAACGTGCCGTCGTAGAGTAAAAACGGTTACACCTCTGCCCTGTTTCCACATGACTTCGTACCCTCAACTTGCCAGTATCCGTAATGTCGCGAATCAAGACCGGCCTTGCCCTCCACGAAGGTGCCCGGGACAAGAAATTTCGAATTGACGATGTCGACATCCTTAAGCGAGACAGGTGATTACAGGTCGAGAGAGGGTCTAGGGGGAACAAGAGAAACGACTACGTACGAATGAAGCTGAACAAAAGCTTAATGTAGCTGATGACCTAATCGATGTTACGCAATTGATCCATGATGGTCTTAGAAAGCATCCTTTACTAAATTATATAAGGGAACTGTACAGCGACTTTCCTGTCAAATCGAGGACGATGAATCGGTAAGGAACAGAAACTCAGAAGAGGCAAATTGAGCAGCATCACACGCATAGCAAGGTGAGTCGAGTGATGACCGCACGATGCCATACCTGAATTGATACCATGGGAGTTTTCAGATCACACAGGCTGTCATGATCCCGACACAAAACGCACATCTCACTCTCACATGCCACCCGAAACGCAAACAATTTGATATCAATGATTCCAGACCAGCATGCTGAGGACAGGGATACCGGGCACTATCCATATATAAACAACCATAGCCAGAATAAACGATAAAAAGAAATAAAATGGATGACCTGCTGGATAACGGGCTGTGAGTGGCTCAACACATTTCGAATAAGTGAGATGCAAGGGAACAAGGACCAAGGACCGAGGGTATAACGGATCGTTGTGCACGGGTGGAGATGCCTGGTAGAGAAGGATGATCGTGGAATAATAGCGCTGGTGTTTACCATTCGCCGTCATCGTTGGGGTCGTCGCACCAGGGGAGGTCATCATCATCGCCAGCAGGAGTCTGCGAAGGCGCGGGAGCAGCCGTCGCAGTGCCAGGTGCAACTGAAACGGAGGAGACGGGCATGTTAGCCGGTGCGGGTGGCACACGAACAGAGCCCAAAGTGCAGAGAACCTATACATATATCAGGAGTCGAGGACGCAGTAGCGCGATCAAGCACATACCTGTCCGACGTAAAGGTTAGTGCATTCCGAGTCGATTTGGGGGTTGTTCGCATAGAGAATGGTGGCGTTGACGCCAATGCGGCTCGTAATGTCGTTGCACGTGTCGTTCGGAGCAACGACGTACGTGGTCTGGCAATCCTCGCCGGTGGTTCCCAGGCAGATTTTCTATGATGGTCCTCAGCTCGATTCGTTCTTGTGATATAGACGAACTCACCTGGTTAATAGCGAGGTTACTGCAAGTAGCATCGATGGTCGGGTTGTTCACAACCGCTAGTTGGTATCTGTGTAGCCGATTCAGCACATCATCCGATTGACAGAAAATTTTCACACACGTGGATGCATTGTTAGCTGCTGAAATAGCATCACAAGTGTCACCCTCGACAACATTATAGGTACGGGCGCAGTTGGATGGCAAGGCTTGTGAACAGCAGTGTGAGTTGAAAAGCTCGTCGGACAAAGAGGGCTGCTCACACTGGGACGCGACGAACGGCAAGGCAGCAATGGCAGCGACAAAAAGGCTGGCGATCATGTTGAAGTATAAAGAGCGTTGGTTGAAGGAAAGGACGTCTACGAGGACAGGGAGGACGAGAGGGGCGAGAAAATGGGGGTAATTGCACGTTGATGCTCAAGCCAGGTGGGGCAACCGCAATATAAGTACTTTGTTTGGCACTGTTTGCCACCATAGATCCCGGCCTTGTTAATTATACGACAACGTTCCCTACGAAGGCCTCCTTCCCCTTCCCTAACTCTCCTTGCATGTTTCTCTCGACAGAATATACATGTTATCTCGAGAGTTACTTATGTATTACATTTCCGTAAGTATTCTATGTTAGCCCATTCAATATCCGCAATACATCACCAAGGCGATCAGTGATGGGCCTGAAACGTACTCAGATGACCCTCCGGTTGGTTTGCGGTGTACCAAGTCTATCTACCCAGAATATAGTTATTGAGAAAATACAAAGAGTGGGGACCACCATTAACCTATGTCTATTCTTAATTGGTCTACTTTAAATGGTGCGATCAAGAGAACATTGCATCGAATTCAGGGTCATTAAAAATACCTGTCAAAAAATTATCGTATGAGAGAAAAGTCAACGGGAAGCGAAGTTGAACGACTTACCCCCAGGCGCGTAAGGGTCCTCGTTTTCTCCCCAGTCCATCACGTAGTCTTCATCTTCGTCCAACGGCTGACTAACTACAGTGACCACTTTAACGTGGTTCTTCGCAAGTTCAAGTTCTGCATCGTTAATGACGTCTCGAAAGGAAATCGATAACGAATCCAACGCCATGCCTGCTGCATCCCGTGCTCGAGCGATGATCCCTGCACCTAGACCCGGCATGGCGCAAAGAGTGAGTTGCCTTAGAGCAGGACATGGTGGTCTGTTTTCTGGAGAAGAGTACGGTTGAGCCAAGATTGGCAGAACCTCATTTGACACATGGTCAAGCTTGAGCGATTGGATCCCATCGCACGAACGAAGAAGTTCCGCAAACGCCTGGGGGGTTGTTTTAACTGTATCAAGGGAGAGAGACGTTAGTCGAGGAAAAGGTTTAGCATGAGTGCTGGCGAGTGACATGAGAACTAGGCTCCCGCCATCCGTCTCATCGTCCGAAGGTCTAGAAGTGTCCTTGATGGTGAGGTCCGTGATAAACGGTGCATCAGTTAGATGGAGTAACGTCAGTGCACTAATAGGTTGGTTATAGCCCATTTTGAAAGTCTCCAAAAGTCGCAAACGTATCCGGTGAACGCCATCGAGCAATAAGGAGCAGTCGCCGTCTCGAATTTCTGCGAGCGAAGGACCAGAGTCAATGACGGACAATGTCAGGAGGTCTGGGGAGCTTTCCAGAATATCAGCGAAATCGAATAAGGAGGGTCGAACGTCGTCAGAATGATATGCGAGTTCGAGAGTCTTGAGATTCGATAATGGTGCCTTAGAACGATTCCAGTCGACATGCACACCGGACAAAACAACGGTCATTAATTTAGGCGCAACGCTACCCCCGAGCAACGGAATCGGCCCAGCAAGTGCAATGGGATGAAAAACGGGGAGTTCGGCGGAAAACTCATTGCAGCGGTATAATTCGAGAGTTTCTAGATTTTCCATCACGGATCCGTATGCTGCAAGAAATAGGAGGGCGGCGTGCAATGGCGCAAAAGTGTCACATATGAGAGTGAAGCGACGGATCCGACGAGCATGAGGAGCAACTAAGAATAGAATACGTTCCATGTGTTCTCGACGAAAATAATGTTTCTCCTCGTTGAAGCTCCAAGTCATATCACGGAAACACATGACCAGATCAAGGGGGTAAACCCCCGAACGTTCGAGCCATATACGATCACGGGTGTACGTATACTCGTAATCGTCACCCGCGTTCTCATCGAACCAAGAAGGACGCGGGGAATGAAAGTTGAGAGTCGTCCAGAGCCTAGAGGTACCGCATGCGACCGCACGAAAATACCTCGATACGGCAGCGACCTGTACTGGAAAGTCGACTGGGTCGTTTGGGTCATCAGATTCGTGAGTGCCTATTTCAAAAATTCGAGCGAGGATCTCCACGGGTAAGCGGTATATATACGATGGCAGTATTTCGGTCGAGCCACGGAGGGATACCGTAAACTGAGACGGAAGTTCTGAACGCGACCCGCGCGTTTCTGTTACAAGCATGCATCGGGATTAGATCGTGTCAAAAAATTAAACACACACACGAACCATAACCAAAAGTGTCAGTGTACGTATAATGAGTGATAGTCGACATATTGAAGAATGGCGACAAAGGTATCGACTCGGAGCTCGATTGGAGTGGAGTGTGGTTAGTGGTATATTAATGAGTGGTGAGAGGTTGTGCCAGCGCAAGAAGTGGCGAAGAGACGGCCCTCACATATAAACCTGATCGCATATTATGGTTTTTAATAGGAGTTAGAGAGGACAAAAGAACTTTGAACGTGCGGAGGATGCCGGATGGGTGTGCTATTCCACGTGGCCAAGAGTTTGTCGCATCAAGACTTTGAGGCAATGCTATACTTCGGTAATTGTCAGCTTTAAGCACAAAGGAAAGAACGGTCGTGTTTCACGCGAGCTCCAGCTAGGTTTTGGGTGCGGTTGACAGTGACGTGGAAGAAACAGTCGCGGACAGAGAGTCGGAGCAGGTAGCAGTAATACTCAGAAAGATGTCAGAGTAACGCTGCTCGGGGTCGCAGCGGATCAGCATTGCAGAAAAGTTCAACTGTGACTGTTTCCCCTTCAGGAGCAAAGTACAGTGTATCATGTCCTCGAAAATGACGATCAGTTGCCGTGGAAAGTTGAAGGCCCGCCGGCGGGCAAGACCGGCAAAAGTTTCTAACGCGGTGCATGCCAGTTGCTGTAGATCTACATGGTTAACATGACATCGCGGGGTCATTGACATGATCAAATGCATGTACTCCCACGTCACCTATCTCTTCGGCGAATCACTGCGGGCCTTCCCACGCTCAGATTTTGCACTCCCCGTCGCTGTCTTACACGTCCCTCTCGAATTATCATTGACATGAGTCTCGGTAAAGATTGTGTAAGCGGTGTTGAACACGAGGGTTCTCCCACAGGTTTGTTACTGGAGCACACTGCGGCATTTTCTTAGGGCGATAATTTTTACCTCTTTCTGTAGGCAAGATAGAAGAGCTCAACGGAGTGAGCACTTACGTCGCTCTCCCAGAGGGGGGTTTCTCTAAAGAGAAAGCCGTTTTGCTCCTCACGGGCAAGTTGTTGCTTTGTTTTGACTGTTCACTGAGTGCTGGATAACTGAAGGAATAAATACAGATGTCTTTGGAGTCCAATTGAACAACAATAAGGTATATATGCTCAGCTTCCTTAGTTTATATCACTGACAGGCAGTTAATCCCAGCTCCTGGTGGGTTTTAAGGTTCAAGAGATAGACCTGGGATGAGGATTAACTCGGCTATCTAGGCGGACGGCTTCGCAAAGAGTGGTTTTCAGGTTAGCTGGCTTCATTCTCCATCTTAATCATGCGCTAAAGATGAAAAAGGTATACATGCCCGACATGTTCAAGGGCGACCCCCTTCCTGTGGATACTTTGGCCAATCCTAATGTGTGTACTCATTGACTTCGTAATCGTGCGCCATCTCTCATACCTTCCATAGTTCGACAGAGCCAAGTGGTCAGCAGTTCACACCATGGAAGCAAGTCGTGTCGTTGTGGATAAAATTGTGGTTGGTCTGCGCGAACGGGATATTACGACGATCGGTGCAGTTGGCTACTGCTATGGCGCCAGGCACGTAATAGATCTTGCGAAAGATAACACCATTGCGTCCGCTGCAGTCGCGCATCCTTCAAGACTTGTCCCCCCCGGAGATTTTCATGATCTCGTTGCGACATCCAAAGCGCCTCTGTTGATCAATTCCTGCGAAGTAGGTTATAGAGCAATCACCGAGTCCTACGACATTTACGCTCGATAGATCGATAACGCATTTCCTGCGGAAGCATGCGCTCAGGCAGATGAGGTATTAGGCAACGGCAAGTATCAACCTGGTTATTCCCGGCAGCATTGGTTGGGGTGCACCCACGGATTTGCGGTAAATATTTTCATCATAAGGAAATGGTGTGCACTCATGTTTCGCTTCCACAGGTCCGAGGCGACGTGGTATGTGACTTCATGTCTCCAAAAAAAAAGAATACTGCGCCCCTGTACTGATCCTTGCGTATGCAGTCCATTCCTCAAGTCAAAGCTGGAAAGGAAGGTGCTTTCAAGGCAACCGTAGAGTGGTTCTTGAAAATGTGAGCTTCAACTGAGGTTGGTAGTCGGGCATGTCGAATTTGTGTAACGCCATGGTTCTACGTGTGAAACAAAGCTGTATGTCTGTGTACTCACATATAGTACACCCCGAGTTCGAAGCTGCCAGCTTGACTTCTGATGTGTCCATCTGACTTCTGTGCACTGCGGCGTACAGGGAATTTCGCACGTCCAACAGTTGAAAAACCCGAACTCCTGTATCAAGGCCGCGATCTGATCATGGGCGCCGGGTGCCATTCTCCTTGCAGGTCCGTCCGACTCCTTCTGAATCTGCAAACTTTACGTCTTAGAGCTGTCATGACTAAGCTCTGAAAGTGGACATCGACAGGAAGCATGTAGACCGCTGGTTGTAAACTCGCAACGCGATAGCAAAACAGCATGCACGTCATTGGATGCCATTGTTAGATGCAGACTAACTGGATCATGCCCCAAACCAATTGTTAGACATATGCACTGTTTGCGAAGCACTGGTTATATTGTGTAACCAAGGAGCCTAGAGGGAAACAATTGCATCCTAGCAATAAATTAGGGAAAGTTTGGAGCGATTCAGACTTATGAGTGTTGATCTGTTTAGATGCAAATTATAGATGTAGACAGGAGGCAATGACTACCACCTGGTTAAGCAATTAGATATTACATTAAAATGGCATCGGAAAGGTGATCCTTGACAATACCATATCGTACTTCGGTGAGAGTGAGTCAGGGAGCCAGTTTTATGTGTAGTAGTGCCTCACCGGTTGCGAGGGTCTTCTCTGTGGCCTTGGTATCCTGTCAACGCCGAAAATAAAGGTCATTTTGAAATCTCAACCCATAAATCAATGCCTACAGTAGCGCATGTCAGCCATGCATTAAATGTCCGTTGTGGAGAGTAGCGCTTCTGTATATCTTTAAACTGGTTGCGCAAATCTGAATCGAACGCCACGATGAAATATATTCCATAAGATACATGATAAGAAAAGACAGGTCAATGGACCTACACCGACATACAGTGTCACGATCATTTGCGCGATCGCCGAACCTTGGGACGTAATGCGCGAAATGTATGCCGGAGTCTAGCTTTCGTTGCAGGAGATCAACCTTGGTTCGATGATAAGTGCTTCGGACGCAAATATGGTCACAGTCGATGAAATACATACTTTGTTCAAAAACAGAATCAGTTGTGCCTGTTTCAGCAGCGGAGATCGACATATTTGTTTCCATAAGTTGATCGAGTCTTGCTACAAAAAAAAAATCAAATACTTCCATGCAAATTCGGACAATTATACGCACGAGTCGGTTGACATGGGGGTCCTCTTCTAACACCTCATCGAAACAATTGACAGGCACAATGAATATGATTGCATTCACTTGGTCGATGTATGAGTCTCAGAGTCCCCGTCCCTATGGTTCAGCTCACCATCTTCAAAAAACGAAAACCATGTCGCTGGAAAAGATGTTCGTCAGTTAGCTTGGGATTCTGTAAGATTATTCCTGCATACCCCTCTGTGACCATAAGAGAAAATAGGGGATTGATTATTGAATAAGATCCCGATTACAACATAAACCGAACATACCTGAGGCCTGGATCCCCCTACATCATATATTATCCACTCACGCCCACTTTCGGCACCTATTATGTAAAGGTTTAAATACACATACTCCGGAAATGTCAGGAATAAACTAGCCTTTGTCGAAAATAAACTTGTGCTCTTGGATTCCCATAGTACGCAAACGTGCGCGTACGACATCAGCTAGTATGTAAACGTGTAAGACACGGCTGCAATTTTTTTAAATACAATCACCATCGGAGGGCTCATACCCGTTCGTCAATATTCGATCTAGATCATCCAGGAAACTGAAAAATTGTGTACCTTCAACACGGGTTCTAATCATTTGTCTTAACATACTTACAAGCCAGGTAATTCTTCGAGTCTCACTCCTCTCCTGGATAACAGTTCTTGGGCCATGGGGCTCGTCCACAACGTTTGAATGTCGGATTTACGAGACGTTAATATGTCCGTCGCCTCATCTTTTTCAGGTAAATACCCATCTCCGTTGATCTCTATTGATGGACGTGCGCCTATGTTTGACTTGCGCATTCGCATACTGAACCGGCTCTTCCAGGAGACGTTACATGGTACGAAGAGTTCGGACCCGGCTCCTCCTATTGGGCCTGATCGATAGTCTCCAGGTTCACCGTTTCCAATAGAGAGACGTCGTTTTAGAATTGTTTCTGCTGCTGTGAGATCTTCAAACAGCGCGTCGAGGTTCTCCTGAGAGAATCCGTTTGGAGATAGACAGTCTGTCGACGTCAATGCGTCGGACAGGACAGATAGTATGTTGAAGGTCGATTTGACGATATTTAAGAAAACCTATTACAGTGTTATGGACGTTTGTATTTCTGTGGGTGACTTACAACCGATCTCCATGAGGCGCGTTCTTCTTTCCATGATTGGGATGCCCACATCATTTGGAAATCTGAACCACGTTGAACATTTATGTAAGGAAAACAGATTAGCACGAACACACTTTTTAATGTCGTCGATTTTCCACTCTCACTTTGTCCTTCAAAGTACAGAGAGTCAACTAATTTAATGCGCAAGGCGAGGCATGAATGCTAACCTAGCAGTAGCACTCGCACAGCTGGCCATTTCCTCCGTGCAGCGGCTTTGATTTTCTCATGCTCTTCCCTCAGCTGGGCATCGATCTCGTCATTGACGCGTTTAGCCTCTCTTTCGGCACGTAGCCGCTGTTCTCGCTGTTCAGATGTTTCTTCTGGGGGTGGTTCGAGTACACGCGTAATTGGGTCGTCCGACAGATTTCGTAGACTAGGCATATCTCGTGGTTGGATCAAAGATGAGCTCGAGGGGACGCAAATGCAAACATGTCGCTCTAGTATTGCATATGTATTGCCCCTGACATACTAAGTCACTAGAAAGATATGGTCTCCATCCGGTAACATCCACTCACGCAGAAGTCGAAGGCGCCACTGCAGTAGGTAATGCACACGCCGCCGGCCCCTCAGCCACAGAATCATGATGTGCATTCGTTATTAGAAGGCTTACAGACACAGCTGCACCGTGACCGGTTCCTGGCAACGGCGGTACGATTTCAACAACAGTCGTGGCAGTAGTCACAGTTCAGCCAATAAAACTAGTCTTAGAAGTGGCTTGGCCTACCGGTGGGTATAGAGCCACCGCATGAGAGTCAACTCAGTCGAGATTGCATGGCGCAGACAATTGGTCCTCGCAGACGGGAAATTCCGAGCGCGTGTCGAATTGGACTTCAAAACTGGCAGTCTCACACGTGAATCAGACAGAAGTCCGTATTCTTACATCACTAGTGGAGTGAGATGAATGCTGAACACTTTACACATCTATCAAACCATCTCCGTGACCACGCTTCTTCAGAGAGATTGTATTGCTGACCGACTGGCATAAACAAGTGAGGAAGGTCTCATGGTAGATGGTTTACTAGCTTATCCTGCGGTCATCATAATCAGAAGGCACTGGTTTGGAGCGAGCGCCTGGTCCATAGCTCCTGACCACAGGGATTCCGGACATCGGACGCTGGAGAGCCAGCAGCAGCAGGTGCACACGGTTCTCGGACAAATCACCGTCCACGCCCTTGCATTGGAACATCCTAGAAAAGATCTTCAGGAGCTGGGTCAAGCCGGGATTGGCACGTAACCAAGTTGGCAGCTAGTGGCAACCTAATACATAGTAGCTGCGCAGAGTGGAGCAGCCCGAGGCACTGTTAAACTCTAATGGTCTTTAAGTAACACAGAACGCGCGATGCGGAATGACTTCCCACGTCTCTAAAGGTCTAAAACCTTAGGTAGTCTACCATATGTTGGAGAATTGATTGTGAGCGGCACCGTGGTTTTAAACTTTTGTCACTGCGCAGTTTTGTTGTACGCGGCAATAATTAATGGGATGATAGGATGTTAAGAGATGCCTATCGCAATTTTCGCCCCCAACCACGTTTTGTTTGCCGCCAACACGTTAGATATTGACCTGGAGCTATTGTCTCACACCACTCGAAATCTAACTCAGTGCTGGATAATTACTTATAATGACTCACTTTAATGTTCTTGAACGTTATCTTGAACTTCGGACCTGCAGGGCCATCTGTAATAATTTAATCGCGATGGGACTGTCGGTTCGCTCTCTTTGTTATGCAGCCATCCATTTCTACAGATTGTAAAAATATGAGTAACACAGGAGATGGGAAGCATACAAACAGTAAGCTTGAAAGTACTGCCGGGCCTCTGTTTAGTTCAAGTTGAAAATGTCACATGGAGTCATGGACTCAAGTTATGAGATCGTAATCGATGATGGTGAGAATTTGAGTTTTGTTTTTGTGAATCATAAAAGCAAAAATTGATCGTCCTATTTGGTAACCGTTCTGTCAAGAGTCGGAGCTCTAATCACTATCGTCTGGGCGCTACATCGTCCTTACCTCGTCGTTAACCTCAATCTCCTCAAGACTTCATTTGCAAACATGGTGAGCCTTCTTGATTGCGACCTCTGCATCGCCTAGCATGCGCACGTCTCTTTGGGCACCCAGGGCACGAGTTTGGAACTGGGGTTAAGATGGATGGTAAGTGGTTTTTTCGGATGACAGTCTTGTCGCGTAACCTTATTTTCGCAACCAGACTCGTGTAGACGAATGCAAAATGCACGTCTAGTTCCTTTGCGCAGAGCCCAATGAGGGCAATGATGCGCTGCCCGCTGGGCTCGCATATTTTCCTTCTCAAGTGGGTTGGAAAGTGTGCGGGCACTAGAGCTCCGAGACGTACCGTGCTGGCAGATCAGCAGAGGAGACATTTGCATCCACATGCTGATTGTTTCCTGTGCTTGTTTCCGTCTTTGCTGTTGCGTGTCGTCTCAATGACCAGCCCAAGGCCAAGTCCGGTACTGGTAAGAAGCCTGCCCCCGCACCTTTCGGTGCTTCAAAGGCTCCCAAGGTTACAAAGAATCCACTCTTTGAGGCTCACCCCAAAAACTTCGGTATCGGTGCGTCTTCTTTGATTACTTCCCTGCGATTTTGACTGATTGACCGATGAGGCAACAGGCCAAGACATCCAACCTCAGCGTGACTTGACACGCTTCGTCAAGTGGCCCGAATATGTCCGCCTGCAGAGACAAAAGGTCATTCTGCACCAGCGCCTTAAGGTCCCCCCGGCTATTGCCCAATTTTCCCACACCTTGGACAAGAATACCGCGACGCAACTCTTCAAGCTGTTGAACAAGTTTGTGGTCAAGTTGATATGTCCGAGCCTTATCCCATATTCTTCTTCAGGTACCGCCCTGAGACTAAGCAGCAGAAGAAAGAACGTCTTGATGCCGAAGCGAAAGCCCTCGCTGAGGGGAAGGCCGACGACAAGAAGGTAGAGCACCCATTCTCTTCACTTCTTTCCACATGGCAGATGCTAAATTTACACAATTAGGACAAGAAGCCCCTCTTCGTCAAATACGGTCTCAACCATTGTGTTGCCCTTATTGAGTCGAAGAAGGCGAACTTGGTTGTTATTGCGCACGACGTCGACCCTATTGAGCTTGTCGTCTTCGTTCCTGCCCTTTGCAGGAAAATGGGCGTCCCATACGTTATTGTTAAGTCGAAGGCACGCCTCGGCACTGTTGTCCACAAGAAGACCGCTGCCATCCTTACTCTTCAAGACGTTAAGAGTGAAGACCAAAAGGAGCTTGCTACCATTGTTAGCGCGGCGAAAGCCAACTTGTGAGTATTTGCTTTCTAACGTCGCCTTTTTTTTGTGTTGACGTATCACTTTTAGCAATGACAAAGCTGAAGACCTCAGACGGGTTTGGGGCGGAGGTTTACGTGGGAACAAGTCGACTGAGAAGTTGAGGCGCCGCGCGAAGGCAGCTGGGCAGAACATCACCGCTGTCAACGCCCAAAAGTTGTGATTCTGTCGCGTCAAAATGTCGCAGTATGTCTCATACAGTATGATCATGCGTTATGTTACTTTGTTATTTTGTGAGGGCTGTTGTTAGGGAATGATCCTTCCAAAGGGTAGAAAAATATAGTGGATCACATGTCCAGATAAAGTCTATGTATAATCACCAAGTTGGCAGAATCTCGTAGATGCACAGTTGTGACAACAATTAATCATTATCTTATAAGTTTCTGAGCAAATGTGTAGGCTGAAGCTTTTCTCAAAATAACTGACCTCCCGTCCCCAGGTCAGTCAGGCGGTACATTCTGGTGAATCTAAATATCTCGCTAACGTCGCGACGGATGACGCCGCCCCGTACGAAGCCATGCCATGTGACTGAACGTGTTGCACCGTGCACCGTGCACTAGACTCTTACCGAATATTTAAAACAATGTCAATAAAGCATGTCGACTCGGATTCCCCGCCTCCTACCCCCCCGCCTCCGAGTCAATCTGATTTGAGCTCGAAGATGACCCGCCGATTATACACGTTAGGATTGGCAGGATTGCTAGCATCCCTGCTGGTAGCGCTGCAAACATTGCGCGCATCATCCCAAGCCATCGCGAATCTCCCGGCGCAGACAGTGGCATGTAGCATCAATTCCGCGTAAACCCAGGGCATTGATGCTTTGATAGTTGGTAAACGTCCCCGGGCTCGCTGTCCTTGGTGACAATGGACCATTCCGAACGATTAATACACCACTGAATCCAACTAATCGTACACCCCCATTTTTCGAAGTCTGGGATCCTCGTTTTCTCGATATCTTGGGCCCAAACCCATCGGTGCATGTGATCTCAGAGCGGGATGACTTTGCCTTCGCGCATGAAGTACGTGTTCCGATAACCCCAAGTTCCTAAATAATTATACTGTTCCGAGTCAGGCTCCGATTTGGGATCCAGCAACAGACCAGATTTTTTTTGCCAGCAATGATGGTGTATGTTCGCTTTCCCGGCAATTGATTTTTGGTTAACATCATGCTTAGGGCCCCCTAGGAATGAGCGACCTCAACCATAACAACCAAGTCTCCATGATCGATTTAAAAGGCGTCAAAACTGGCACTGAGCCCCAAAATCTCACATTTACGAAAGTATTTTTCTACCAGTCATTTTTTGTCAAACGTCTTGTCTAAGTCGCTTCAGGTACCAATTACGCCCGAGATCCAAATGGTCAACGGCGGCACTCCCTACAAGGACAAACTCTTATTCATCACCTCTGGACGCGGAAATTCCCCACCAGGCTTAAGCCTTGTTAATCCTAAACCGCCGTTTAATTCTACCACAATCTTAGATAACATGCACGGTCGCCAATTCAACTCGCTCAATGATGGAAAGGTCCACCCCAAAAGCGGCGCCGTATTTTTTACGGACGTCATGTGAGTTCAAATACTGTCTTTATAATAAGTTATTTAAACAGATGTCCATGTGCTTTAGCTACGGCTTTGTCAATGGTTTCAGGCCACCACCTCTCGTCTGTACAAGTTTCTTAAATTTTTGTAAGAGCAACTCTCTGATAAATCGTGCCGCAGCTTCCCAACCAGGTGTACCGTTTCGATCCTCAGACGAGTGAGGTTAGAGTTGTCGCTGATGGTTTCGACAAGTGCAACGGCATTGCTTTTTCTCCGGATGGGAGCATCGCCTACATGTGAGTCGTCTATCTATAGCTGTATCATTTCTCTAACATTCACGTAGCGCAGATACGGGTGCGAGCGGCATTGGAGGCTTCAACTCTACTGAACCAGCGACTATGTATGTTCAAGGGTTTACGCCTTGTTCTTGTGTTGACATCGTGATGGGTATGCCTTTGACGTAGACCCGACGACCCAAATTTTCACCAACCGTCGCCTGTTTGCATGGGTGGACACCGGCATACCGGATGGTGTCCAGGTGGATAGCAATGGCAATGTATATGCGTCATGTGGTGACGGCGTACAGGTCAGTTCACGCATCAATAGACTTTGATGTCGATCATTAACGACTCATAGGTGTTTGATACTGCGGGGGTGCTCCTAGGAAAGATATTCATTGGGTCGGTGACATCCAATAATATTTTCGTTGGGAAAGGGAGATATGTTATTCTTGCGGAGACCAAGGTCTTCTTCGTGGAATTCGCTGCTGAGCCTTCAATTGTCGAGTTGCAGTGACACTAGAACAATCCAGGCACAATTGTCAGTGAGAAAAATTATAGTGGAATGTATGTAACACCAAGCTTAGGCGTAGTGATGTTTCCTTCATATAATGTGGCATATATTTATCTTGCTACCGAGCCAATAACTTTTCATTTATACCAAGGGGTAAAAATCAGTAAGTCACAACCGAGTCACTGGTCAAGCCAAGCCCGACTTAGATGCTGGCTGGCTCGATATTTGAATATTCTAATGTTTTGCTATCTTTTTGCTTTCTTAACACTTCTGCTACATCAATGCTGGCTATTGTCCATCCGGATATCCAAAACAGAGATGACTTCACCCATAATGTTTTACTGGGTTTGAGGAGGTGGAGCTCCAGTTCCCACCATCACACGTTGCCCTACACTCGTTACGTTGTCGACGGTTAAAAACACATATGCCGGTCCTGGAGGGTAGATGTTCGCATTCGGAGGCATAGTAATTGTCAACGATTTCCGATCTTGGGAGAGCTCGGCGGTCATGAAAACCAATCGAGCACTAGAATGGAACGCGTGACTTGAGAATCCTAAGTCCATGAGAGCCACTGTCCATAGACACCTTAGGTTCTTGCGACTCGTACAAATTATAACACAGTAGCTTACCCTGGATTGAAGAAGTTGAAAGGCTTGCGGGAATTTGGACTGGTACCGTAAATTTCTGACCGAACCCTATCTTCGTCGGAACACTCAGGATTGAAGGCCGTTCCATGGATATGAATGGAGGATCAAGAGTCTCAACCTCGAACGTACTGGGGAATTTCACAGTGAAATTGGTATTGCCGTTCGGGTTGGAACCAGCGACGAGGAAGTTCCCTTGTGGAGTGAGGGTTACGCTTCATGCGAGGAACACATGTGAGTGACCATTGTGGCGAGTAAGCCGGAAAAATAAAGACAAACCTAGAGTGGTACAACCTAGCAATGTTACTCGTTGGCATACCCTTGTTGCTGATTCTTTGTCCGAGCGGCGCGTTAGGTGTATAGATGGAAGGCGTAAAGGCGGGGTGATCCGCATTCGAATTTCCAACGGGGTTGAAAGTCGTTGCGAGTGCCGCCACACCGGTCTGAGCTCCATTGATGATCAGTAGCTGTCCATTTGGGATATGGACCAGTTCAGGCATCATCCGCCCCTCGAGCATCCTCTCGATGGTCCACCCTTGTTTAATGCCCTCCTCCGTCAAAGTTATCCGACTGCATTGATCTGAAGCTGGTGTTTGACTGGAGATATTTCCTGCGGGAGTGGCGTCACTGATATTGCTTCCACCGCAGATGAGAACCTCGGGAACGTAATCTGGTGGAGAAAGTGGTAAAAGAATTCCCGAACCGTCCATTGGGTTTGTGACACGGACACCGTTAGGGATTTCAGGCAGGACCCGTTCTGTGTTGGCCTCGATGTCGTAAATTATCGATTGGTTATTTGCGACCATGAAGACTGTCCCATCTGGTAGGAGGAATGCTCTTTAAAAACATAGTATAGGTGTTAAAACTCATGCCTTTTCTGACGTTTATGCAGATAAACTTCAACGTACCGAGGAAATAGGTTTACAGGAAGAGTCCTCTTAAGGAACGCAGAAGGTCTCGGAACACCTCCGTCTTTCGGAGGGAAAAATTCAAACGTATTCGCAGCTGCACTCAGGTTATTGTAAAAGTTGGTATTGACATGGATACCACCGATGATCATAAGACTCCCGTCAGATATCCGTATGGAGCTGGGGTACCAGCGCTGTTCGGCAAGATGAAGTGTTTCCGGATCCTCGAATAATGTGCACCCAACACCTGCGGGATCTTCGCATGGCTCAAAGATACGTATGCCCATGTTACCAGGTTCAATCGCGGGGTTGCCTGGGAAGCCTCTCGGATCACCACCCAGACTAACCTAGCAGTCAAAGGCATAAAACTCAGTGCTAAAATATAACGACATGGTCTCGACTCACCATTGTGCCATTGCTCAACAGCGCACCGCTAGCACAGAACGAGTTCGTAAGCACATTTAAGGCCGTAACCTCACTCGTCTCAAGATTCCAAAGTCCACCCCATGCCGAATGGTTATTGATCTGTAACGGATCGTCGGATGCCCTGTCGAAGAAAAGTGCTAGGGTCGGGGAAACGATGATAGATTCTAATGCAACGATTCCGGAGTTCCCTTTTTCCACGAACGTCCAATCTGGAGCACGGTCGGTAAGAGAATTCGCATGAGACAGAGAGACGGCTGTTAAAACAGATAGCAAGCTAGTGATAAGGGAGAGCATGTCGGTCACAACCTTCGGGAGCCCTGGGCCTTGGGCCATCAGAGATATTGTCTATTAAGTACTGAGTTCACCGGAGCTTCCTAAGAGTCGTGAGATAGAGCGCAGCATGATACCTGTGAGTCTTGTCGGAGGAGTGGTTAGATATTAATGAATTGATTTTGAGAAGAGCTCAATCTGTATAGTCTTTGCCTAGGGTATTCCTGTGAGAAGTTGTATGTGAGGCTGTGCATTGGGAATAATCGCACGCCAAGGGATGGATCCCACCTAATATAAGATGGAGCCTGTGTATGCAAGATCATCTCTAGTTCCAGCCTGTCCCGCTTCCGATGATCGATCTGACAGGGCCAAAATGTAGACACATACTCGCGGGCAGATAGTAAATAATATGACAGGAAAATCCTAGGAGAGAAAATTGAATCGAAGGAGGGAGGGCTCACTTGAAGACTCAGATACAGTGACTGATGGCAAGGGACTGCATCAGTAAGTTGCAGCTCCGGCTCCGATTCGGAAACCTCCGGAACGCTCCTCATCGAAAACCGTCCACAAGCCTGGTCAGAGTTACCAACTTAGACTGGATGCTGTGGAAACAATCAAAGGGAATACAAAGTTCCACGGGATTTTACCCATGACAAAGAGGTGTGATGGATTAACAACCTGTCGAAGGTCGTTTAAGGTCGTTTCAGCCAAAATTTACCCTTCCACTCGGCGACAATGAATTTAGTCACGTCCAGAATCAGACAAAACAGGTCGTTTGTATGGGAAACGAAAACAATGGGGCTTCGATCTCATGCCGCTACTCCGAGAATTTGAACGAGTCGATTATCGAGAATCCTAAGCCATCAACGATGATTAACTTTTCCAAGCCGGACTGATTTATTATCAATGAAAGATTCATAGTTGCTTAAATACTCAGTGAATTACAGGTAACCAATTCAACTGGATACACCGAATTGACAATACCTTCTGTTTAAAAGTCTCCCAGGCTATTCCCATGACTCTGATCGACTGCATGGTCCAATCATCCTAAACCAGTTTGAAGATTTTCTCAAGCTCAAAACAAGGCCAATGATAGCGTGCGCGAGTCAAGTATCAACGAAGCCTAGTCTTCGTTTGAATTTTAATAGTCGAGGCAGGAGCAAACTGTCACGAGTTAAAGGAAACGAGGACGAGCTTGACGAATTTCCCAACATAACTTTAACATTTTTATATTTAACTTATATGTGACGTGTTAAGCGCGCGTGTGCGGAACAAAACAAAACAGATAATCATAACATCAACTCACCTGGGTTACCCAGTATGACTAACGCACTTAAGCAGGACTGGCGACTCGGATGTACCCTTTAGTTAAGTAGGTTTCACAGCTGGGTCCCCATACCATGAATAATACCTCAAATAATCCTTGCCTAAGAAAATAAAACCTAAGGTATCTCACTGGGTCACTGGCCTGCCATCGGCAACCTCAAAACACATGACGTGGCTGCACACACACACTCCCACCAGCGCTCACCGCTGTGTGCGTCTTGCTTCTGCGTGTCGCCATCGTCAACAACGGCGGTGACAACCAACAATGTTCCATAATTACCTTAAAGATGCGAATTTAAGTACAAAATAATTAGTAAAATTATTCTCTGAATGAGGAGAGCATGTATCCGCTGCTGGATCCGTGATACATGGGTTGTGTTCGTTGTGCACGACGATGAGCTTGACTATATCCACGAAAACTCAAGATTTCATGGTTGAATAAAACATCGCCGTGAACTTCTCAATGAGCAGAATCCATATCTGAGGTTGGACTTGATGTATGTGCACCATGCTCATTGTTAATGATGATGAGATGAGTCTAAGCTTCAATTTAATTAGTAGTACATGTTGTTCTCACTATCATCGACAGTGAGCACAATTTTTCACAAACGGTGTTACTACGAAAACATAGAGATCTAGGGGGGTTCAATATATAATCCTATATCTACATTAATATTGAGTGTTTGTCAGGAATCCAGGATTGCCTGGTTGAGTAGGATCCTTAGGTGATGTGTTCAAGTTTGTGCTGGTAGCAACCATGCAGACAAATGAAAGCTCACACAAACATTGAATGAAGCATATGTATCAGCTTTGTGCACTGTGCACTCAATTGCAGAGAATGCAGAACAGGTGACACATGAGCAGTAGGATAGCATGACCTTGTGGGGCAATAGATCCCCCAATTGAAGTACTAGTTTGCCACTCTGTGTATGCACATATATGTCATTGCATTCTTGTTGGAACTGTGTTTTGGATGTGACCCATGTTCTAATACATTCAAACTTCTTCTGCAGGACATGGCCAACCTACAGTTCAAGATTGTTGTTTGTTTGTCTCAAGAATGGGTGTTCCAACAAGCAGTTGCACACAACCTCCTAGATACCACTAACATGGCTAACACTCAGACTGCTTTGGACCTTATAGCCTCACCAGCTGTCCCCTCGTGTAAGAATGTGGATTTATAGGCATTTAGGGCCCTGGGGGCATTTGCCTGTATATGGACTGTTGTGGTTAGTTACATAATCATTTCTCACCTTTTATCTACCACTACAGTGCACATCTTGTCTTGCTATTTGCTAGTCTGCAATAGAGAGAGATTCTGTTCACTTGTGGGCCCTTTTGAGAGGTGAATTCTTACACCTTTTTGAACAGCTCTACCCCCAAACAGTAGGGCTATTGCTTTATCTAGCTATGTTTGGTGAACAGAGAGATCATGTCTCTCTGTACAAACATTCCTCCATGAGGAAAGTTTTCCAGGAAGCTTCTTCAAGCTTT
This sequence comes from Ramaria rubella, assembly GCA_015039355.1. NCBI lineage: Eukaryota > Fungi > Basidiomycota > Agaricomycetes > Gomphales > Gomphaceae > Ramaria > Ramaria rubella. The sequence continues at coordinate 180,689 of MU134427.1, read as the reverse complement.
CTGAGGAAGGAGATAGTGATTCTTGAAAAAGAAGCACAATGGGCTGTTGAAGCCAATGATTTGCACTGGTGGCACAAAACCGCCAGTATGGCCTCTGAAGTGCAAATTGCGCTTTACAGAAAGCAGTTAGCTGCTTACTGCATGGATGACACACTGTCTGCAAGGCAGTGTTTCGAGTTGGAGCAACAACGCAAACTCGAAGGTCACGCAGTGATTACGCGACTTGGGTTTGAGACGGTGAGGCAGCATTTTGCTGCTGAACGCACCACTACATCGACATGTCGACGTAGCAGACGGCCAGATGACAAGTCGTCCAGCGAAGGTGCAACCGCTCCAAATGTACAGTTGTCAAATGACAACTGTAATCGAGACGAGCGTAGTTGACTTGCATTTGAGATGGGGTGGCAGATGATTGTTGCCATGTCCGAACGCATGGATGCGTTAGCACATCAAAGTAGCATACGGCTGGACGACGAGTCATCTAGCACAGACGTACCGAATGTACAGCCATCGAATGATGACTGTATTCGAACAGATGAGACTGTGGTGGACGCAACACCACCCACACCATGGCCTGGAGTTGACGAGGACCTGCCATGGTGCACAATTGCACCATGGCCCTCTCTGGCTGCCCAGGACGTACCTGCTGCCATCGTTGATGACGGCGTCACTGTGTGTGATGTGGAACGTCACACCGGCGACATTCTCACTACTACCGACACCACGACCACATCCACATCGCACAACTCGCAGGAAACAAACAACGACCATGCAAGGGACCCGGGACAGCTTGCATCCACGCCATGGGACCCTCAACAGGTCCCCAAAGTGTTCTGGACTTCACATAAGCCGCCCACATGGCACCACAACATCCGTGCACCCCAGCGGTGGCGCATGACCGAACGGCGCCACCATGGCCCTCCAGGACACCCCAGGACCACCATAGGCCCCCTGGAAACAGGGGGAACCTATGTTGGTTCGTTTTGGGGCCCCCAGAGGCACAGGAATGCCCCAGAGGCCGAACCGCTGCCACCAATGATGAACGGCGGTCCCGGGGCGGTGCACACACAGGCACGCATGCCCTATGCATTCCAGGAGAGCCACAGGCCCCTGCTAAGGGGCCCTCCCGGCAGTCGCGACGGACTACCACAGCCGCTTGCACCAGCGTGTGACCCCCACATCACATGCATGCGTTTCGCGTGCGCATGATGGCATTGGCGAGTTGGTAGGGTGTATTCCCACCCACACAGATGTCCCTATCGACATCTGTGGTGATGGCTACCGGCCACCGTGATTGCGCACAGCCGCGCGTGATACCTACGCCTCACACATGCAGGCACACACTCTGCGTGCGTGTGATGGCATTGGTGGGCTCCTTTCCAAGAAGCCCAGCCATGCAGGCATTGGGAACGCCTGTCACGACCCCCACATGGGGTCGCTTGTACCCAGACGCGACTCCTATGAGTCGCATACGCACGCTCGTGTATCACGTGCATGCAAACCCATTTGCAGGTCCCTTTTAAAGGGACCTAGGCCCACGGACGTCACTATGGACATCTGTCGTAACTGGCGCATGCTACAACCTCAAAGGAGCCCCTTATGAGGGACTTGCCCAATGAGGACACCATAGTGTCCTCATTTCGGGGGGCTTGTTTTCGAGGGGGGAGAGATGGTGGCACACCAACACAAAACACCACAAAAACACCACAAAACACCCACAAAACACCAACAAAGTGCCAGTGTCGATGGCACAACAGCAATTGTCCATGACAATTGATGGTGTCCTTGAAAAAGGAACACTGTAGGCTGAATGCATCATTCAGCATAACAGGGGGCCCAAACTTGGACTCTAGCAGGTTGACACATGCTGTCTGCCAGTGGATCGGGTGATTATCCAGTTCAGAGTTAGAGAGGTGATGTCATACAGCTCCTGGGGTATATAAGGGCTCATGCTGCACCTTTCCTAGCTGTGTGGTTTTCCCCTCTTTTCTTTCTCCCACTTCATTGCTATGCCATGGAGTTATTGCTTCACTATGTGAGTTGCTCCTATGAGGACTTCCACCAGTGCAGTATCGTCCAAAACCTCCTGAGGTTTGGTCTGTGGGGAGGATGTAAGAATGTGGATTTATAGGCATTTAGGGCCCTGGGGGCATTTGCCTGTATATGGACTGTTGTGGTTAGTTACATAATCATTTCTCACCTTTTATCTACCACTACAGTGCACATCTTGTCTTGCTATTTGCTAGTCTGCAATAGAGAGAGGTTCTGTTCACTTGTGGGCCTTTTTAAGAGGTGAATTATTACACCCCGACCTTATGACACATCTGTTGAACCATTCCCATTTGATGTCCCGCCTGTCCAGGGGGTATCTTCACCCCTTGAAGATCTCAAACCTCTGCTGCCCACCAATAACATTCTGGCCATTTCCAATGTCACCACCTCCCACCATAATCTTTATATCCCACCCTTAGAGAGGAATGGGGTGTGTGGGAAATTATGAAGACTGGCCTCTATTATCTGGCCAGGGTTGTGGAATCTGACACTGACACCAGGACAGTGACCCTGCAATGGCTTGACATGAATTATGTTGAGGCAGCTGGGATTGATCCGCACATAGGCATGCCAACATTTACAGTATCTTTTCAAATATGTTACAACACACTGGTGTGTTGGGATTCACTCCCTGAGCTGCAACCAAACCAGGCATGTACCTTTCAACATCACGGCAGGTTTTATTTGACTCTATATTTTAGCTGGTACCATTACACTGGCCCTGGGCCACAGATACTCATCATCTCAATGATAATATTGATCTGGATGACACAACAATTTTCAAGATCCCTACCCTATGTCCTTCAGTTCAACATACAGAGCTCTATGGCCATCTTTGCACGCAACTCCCCCATATCCAGGATATTCTAACAGCTGCATCAGAAGGTTTCCCTCATCTTATGGAAGAGTGGCAGCAAGATTCCAAGAACCGCTCACGCAAAGGCAGCACATTCTTTTTGAGTTTTGCATTTTTTAGATGCCATGCCGAATTGCTTGACAAGACAGACATCTATATCATTGAAGTGGTATGCTCACAGCAGCTAGCACGACAGCTTCAACAATGTTCTGCTGCAAATCTCATTAACTCAGATGAGCTTGATTTTGGTCCCAGCAGTGCCATGATGGCATATATTGCTGTAGGCTTTTACCTTGGGACCTCTCCAGACCTGGTGCACCTTTATGCCTCACAAGGGATAATATTTAGAGACAGGTTGGTCCAAGAGAGCACATGGGATGTGATGCAGTGTCATGTCCTGATTGGTGTGCTCGATGCATGCAAATTTGAGCTCTCCCATCGCATACCTGACCAGGACATTCCCTACTACCTTTACAAATTCTCCCAGGGCTGGTCTTGCAGGTAATAATCCAAGAATTTCATATTATTATCTATTCACATGCACATTCCTCAGCTGGCATGTACAATTTCAGGGTCCATCACAGCCAGACCTGTCCCCCCAGATGCCTCTCTTCCTATGACTACTCCTGTTGCAACATCTCTGGCCCCATCTGTCACCCCCCATCTCACTTCACTGCCTCCTACTATCTGTACTACAACTGCTGCTGCTACAACAGCGGACACCCAAGGATACATTCCAAGGCTCCACATCTATATGACAGAGGAAGGATGGCATGTGAAACTCTGCTCAACAAGTCTCCAGTGCTCCACAGATGTATTGTTGAACACAAAAGGCAACCTGAGTAAATTAACCAGGATGGCACTTCCATGCACAAGTTTGGAATCCATTCCCATGCCTCCAGACGTTCCAGGTATAGTGCCAGCAAGTCCTTTGTTGCCCATATTGCATGCAAATGAGGCATCAGCCTTCTCTGTTGCTCAGAAGCATACCTGAAAACAAAAGGTTTTCAAGCATAACAAAGAATGGATGCGATGGCTTCATACAAGAAAATAATTCCATGTCTTTGATAGAATAATTGTTATTACTATTGCTTTTGCATAGTTGACATCTCTAATTACAATATCAGGTGTCATTTTCATATGTGGAGTATTGTACACTAGGATTGAAATCGGGTACAGGAATAATAATTGAGATATGCCACTGCAAAACGTGTGGCATGTGCATGCCGGTACCCACTTGACACAAACTCATTTTATAAAGTAAGCATGTTCGCAATCTTAATTCAGAGAATTTTCCCAGTATGTCGTGACGCATAGCTATCGAATAGTACTTGGTTTATAGAATTGAGAACAGTACTCGAGTTGTAACTAAAAGTTAGGACATCCCGGAGATCTCCCGGGACAGACGCGGCATCCCAGGGACAGAAACCTTATCTCGTGGGACATTATTCATTTTTGCATACCTCATCATGGGCCAAGTCACTCTGCAGTATCACCGGCTCTGGGCGTCTGAATGGACACTGCCTTTTGTCGACTTATCAAAGGCGATTCACGGTATATAATAGGTAAATAATCTCGGCGATGGGGCCAGGGAGGCAAGCTGACCATGTTGATTGCCCTCGCCATTATTTCCCTGACCAAGCAAGGTGTTCAAGCATCGCCTATCCCACTGGCAGACGTCTACCAACGCGCACCATCCTCCTGCAAAGACATAGACAACTGCAGGACACTCTGGGACATCATATGGAGTTGTCTGGCCACCGTTTTGCTGTGCACATGGGTCGCTATACATCCTAATATCCCGGGTCTGGACGAGGGACGGTTTAGGATCGCTTTACGTCGTCTGGGAATGTTTGTTGTGGCGCTGATTGCCCCAGAGCTTGTCGTTGCATGGGCGATGCGGCAGTGGCTAGCTGCCCGTAAGATAGCAAAGCAACGTCAGATTTTGCGTTGAATCTGTTTTATTTTGTTAGTAAATTGACACTATCACTAGATCGCGGATGGTCGCAGACTCATGGGTTTTTTGCCCTCATGGGAGGCTTCATACTTGTTCAAGATAGTCACGCACCCTTCACTCTCGAATTTGATGAGATCGACCACATGTCCCAGGACGGTCACATCGATTTTCCAAATATCACGGAGAAGGAGATCAAAGACAAGAGTAAAGGTGATGGGCTATCAAAGGCATTCGTACTCATTCAAACGATATGGTTTGCACTTCAATGCGTTGCACGTGGAGTGCAAGGTCTGTTCATCACGGAGCTTGAGGTCGTAACGCTCGCATTCGTAACACTAACCTTGGCAACATATGGACTCTGGTGGAACAAGCCTCTTCACATTCAATGTCCGTATCCTGTACTTTCAAAATCGACGACAATCTTTTTGCCTTCCCAAATACTTCAAACCCAGACGCATAGCAGGTTTCCGTTCCCTGCTCAACGGACCTCATCTTCCTTTTCTTTTGCCGAAAGCAGTCATACGAGGGAAGGATCAATTGCCACCCCAGAAATAAAACTTGAATGGAATAATGGGAGCGAAGGCTTGATTATCACGCCAGAAACAGAAGGCAGCGATGAAGACAGAGGCCCACCCACAGACAAAGACGGCGATGATATCAAACATGCAGCACACGACACAATAACCACGGTCCATCAGTTTTGTAGGTGGATCGGCAATGAAATTACCAATAAGATGGTGATGCTCCGCAAACATGTGCTCCCTTTGGCTGCGAGCTATATTCTGCTCCCGTTTTCTATTCGGACGAGTTCGGGTACCGTGGATATTTTTGGAAAGACATTGACGGTCAAGGAGATAAGGATCTCCTCCATTTCCACAATGTTCATCGCCACAGTTTTTGGGGCTATCCACTGCATTGCGTGGTTATTTCCATTTCCTTCAAATGAAGAGCAAACACTATGGCGTGTAGCTTCCCTTATCGTCACTTGTGCCCCAGCATTGGAGATTGGGCTTGGTATTTTCACTTTCGGATGGTCCAATCATATAAGCGGCGACCTTCGTGTACCTGTGTATATATTTGTTTTCTCTCTTTGTCTGTATGTTTTTGCACGAGTAACGTTATTGGTCTTGGCGTTCACGTCTTTGCAATCACTTCCTCTAAGTGCGTACCAATCAGTTCAATGGACCACTTTTATACCCCATATATAGTTGTTTTTCATTGATGCATGTTGCATTGTAAAGTACGTATTCATATTGTAATTTGTAACATTGACAGACTTCGGATGCGTAGCGGTGATATGCTCCTCTCTTCCCATACACATCTAAGACCTTTCTGAATAAACCCTCTTGCAAGACACCTACATTCAACATCCGGGTCCACATGAAACAACCTGGGTTCCATTCTCACAGCTACTCCCAGTGGTTGATCAAAAATTTCGGCTGAGGACTAAGGGTTCAGAACTCTCTCTCCAGTGTTCAACGCAAAGATTCACTCAGTGAGACATTGCACACATTTTGGTGTCTGCATAGCAGCAGGACCGCTCTTTTGCGAGGCAGAGAGAAAATCAAAAGAACAAAGAGGCCAATTGTGGTGAGCCGATAAAAGAAGCACCGAGCAGCTCTTGTGAGAATGAAATTTCAACCCCATCTTGCACGATAGAAAGGGAACAGGGAAACAAGTTTGGCGGTGCTTGTTGAATTACTAGTAGAGAGCAATATGTCATTTGGCAGATTGAGAGACCAGGGACATTTGTGACCGAGTCAATAGTGGACTCCACGTAGATGGCTCTCTGTTAGGATAGAGTTGGGAGTCGGCATTTTGAGCATAAGGAAAGTGGCGCTGGGATGCAGACATAATCAAAGAGTAAAAACATGAGAGTGAACTGAATGAGGTACACACACGTGGCGTACAATAGTTGCGCACTTTGCTAATGATGTAAAGGAGGCTGTAGATTACATCCGATGTTGAGGAATTGCCGAAATTACAACTCTTCACCAGTGGGTTAGAATATAAATTGAAGCCACCCTGGTATCCGTTGACTTGGTAGCGCGATAGGTGCTAAGAAAGAACGATTGAGCAGCGGGTGCAATATAAAACATGGACACACGAGTTCGGCCAATACAAATGCGGACCTTGTCTCTATAGCCCTGTGGATGGTAGACTGCCGAACCCTGCAAGCGTCGACCTCATTCGCGCTATCTGCGTGGCGGCAAAATGGTGCTCAGCTTCATCCTCGTCGCCCAGATGAAATTGGAGGAACATCTGTTACCTTATGCTCTGTCCTGCTGCCTTAGGATTTTTTTTGAACCAGAGGCTAGCAGTACGCTCAAAGAGCGACTACTACTACCCATACCGGAAGAAGCACCATGGTCGTAGTAGGAAATGCATGTCAACCTTTGACTCCTACGAACATGGCGTAACATCAATCACTCCCTACAGTTGCGTAAAACTTCCATCAGCACTGCGGATGCCACGCCAGCGGTGCTCAGCGATTCAAAGACAGTGAGGATCAACAAGTAAAATGCACACGCTTGATCGCTTCTCCACATCTTCCGAGTCGAGGTCAGATGCAAGCTGGAAGGATGTTTGAACTTGAGGGTTCTCTGTTGGCATGCAGGTTCAAAATGAGGGAATACGGGTGAACATACCGAACATAGGAAACAGGAGCTTGGGACTGAGGATAGGGTTCGAGGCGAGTGTGTTGCGGCTTGGGAATGTCATCTATCATCTGTGTTGTATGAGTTTTGCATCGTAATATTAGTATTTCTTTTTCTGTAAGTGTTTTCGTGCCGTTATTATTACCCACACAAGCTATCCATTTTTGTGCATGTCAGACGAGGTATTAGCGTCCCATTCGACAAACACAATGGTATGTAACTTAGCCCAGGCAACATCTGGGATTACAGTATTACTTTAAACTGAGTTTAAACTTTGATTTAAATACTATAATCCTTGATGAGGTCTCCCTCCCCATGGGCGCTGAATTATCCCCGGCTCTCGATATTGTGAATGGCTCCTTCTAGAGATCATGAATACGGAAGAGGAAGACTTCATGTTCTTGGTGTGCATGCGGGCTAAAATACACACTGCCAGGTTCAAAGAGTGCGATAAAGCGAGATGGTTTTGACCCCAAATACAACATATAGGTATTCATCAAGAACTTGAAATATGCCCTGCCAGATTACCTTCCATCAAGAGAATGGAAATGCACCATTCCAACGAGAAACCCTCAACGTTTAACATTCGAACATTAGGCGGGCCAATGTAAGTTTAGCACTTTCCGCGAATCCGGACTTGGATTAGGTAGGATGATCTCACGTGAGCATTATGAAAAAGAAGAAAGAATCCTGGTTGCCGAAGCCCTATCATGTTTATAATGAGGCTTTCATCTGCTTTCTCAGCGCACTTTCCTGTCTGCGCTGCTCACACATCTTATGGCGTTCACCTTGTATGGAGATGAGGTACGTCTCTCAGGCTCTCCAGTTACTTTCCCAATCTATGACCGATGAACCCACCACAGAACAACCCTCGCACCCGTGTCGTGCGAATCGTCGTCAGTCTCTTCCGTCAGATTAGGCTCGCTCATGCTTAGAATCTCCGTCAAGGCGGCAGCTGAAGGTATACCGTTGAACCACTTTAGGGTTGTTATTAGGACGGATATCGGCAGGGAGGAGTACATGGCTAAGTTCCCATTAAGTCGGGGCAAGATCCCAGGGCTCGAAGGGCCAAATGTGAAATTGACAGAGACGTTGGCTATAACGACAGTGTGTTCAAAGACTTGCTATAAGTGTACTCCCCTCTTCAAGTCTGATTTTACAAACGCGATGTAGTACCTCGCTAATCTTTCTAATAAAGCTAAACTTCTTGGTGACGGTTCAAAGGAACAAGCGGCGCAAGTGCTCTCTTGGATGAGTTGGGCGAACCAAGAGTTTCTCCCTGCTTTAGCGCCTTGGTACGTTCTTCTCTCCTTATTTGTAATACCATGACATCATCTCCGTTCCTCAGGTTTCTCTCAGTCATGCTCAAACCGACCGTCCCTCCACGATTTGACAAGACAACTCTCGATAATGCAAAAGCCTCGACCCTCAACCTCCTCTCTATTCTCGAGAATGAGCTCCTCTCACGAACCTATCTCGTTGGCGACTATTTGACCATCGCAGACATTATAGTTGCTGTTTTTCTCTCCCGTGGACTGGAGTGGGTTCTCGATGCAAATTGGAGGAAGGAACACCCGAATACAATGAAACATTTCGAAACGGTGGCGAGCCATGCGGCAGTCAAGGCGGTGGTTCCAGAGTTTGTTCTGCTTGGATAGAAGATGTGAGAACTTGAAATATGTTTCTCTTAGATATAGCAGAAGCTTTCTTTTTTCGGGGGGGGGGATCATCAAAAGTGAGAAAAATAAATGAGAAAACATGAAAAATTCGCTACCCAAGCCTACCGGTCGGTGAAAAGCTAGGGGTTTGTACCGGATATATCTTGGTGATTTGAAACAAGTCGTAAGGAGAACGTTAGGTATCCATGATTCAAGTCTTGTTTCAGTCGATGCAGAGACAGACAGTTACATATAAAACGAAAACCCGTCTGTATCATCGGACAAAGGGCTCGGCCCCAAGCTAACAAAAAAGTCTTGTTTCATTACCTGCCAGATATATATTCAAGTTGGGCTGCTCTTCCTCATCACGACCCTGTACATAGCAGATTCTGCTAATCCGACACCCCGTACAAGGACTGCAGCTCTCGGATTCTGTGGGTTAGACGCGTTCGGTTTATATGCAGTTTATTATTCTCTTCCTCACTTCGTTGCATGGGAGTATACACTCTGTTATCTCATCGCCCTGCTGGGCAATTGCAGGTCAGTGAAGAAAATGTCCCTAATGTCCAGAGTGTGATTGCAATATCACCTTGAGTCATCTGAATCTGAGTGGCGATGTCTTCTACATCTGCATTGGGTGTTCTATCCAGTTAGTGACGTTTGGTGCGATCCGCAGTTAGATTGTCTTTTGCCTCTTCGATAGCTCACAGTAATTCGGTTGAATTACGGTATGTAGCACAGCCTTGCGGGCAATTCGGAGATGGGGCGGCGAGGCGGGGTCTAATCGCTTGAGATCAGCTCTTCGGCATAGCTCGTGGTGTGCGCGCATCAACACGTCGTAATTGGGAATTTCAGCTGCGTGTCAATCCGCAGTACTAGATACCGTTAATGCACGGCCGCACCTGACGCTCGATGTTTCTCTCTCTCCTCCAACAAGGTGAAGATTCGAGGGCCAGAGAGGTTGGAATCGAAGGGGGAAAGGGAAAGAAAAATATTTTTTGTTCGCTCTTGCGGACTCAAGGATCTTCTTTCTGTGCATTGTCTAGGACTTTGAGACTCCGGCGGTTGGTCAAAAGTACTGATTAGCGAATATCATTATACCAGGAGCTTTTTGAAATCTCGGATGTTCTATGCACATAATCTCAGCGATATTGTGAGGGGAAAATGAAGAGGATGGAACGCAAACATGAACGTGTAATCGTTCGATTTCCCTCACACTTGAGGCCCTTCCTTTTCGAAGATCACTGCTTATAGCAAACTTGAGTCAAATTTCTAGAGGAACCATAACTTGAACTAAGGAAGGATTTAAGACGGGCGTATCTAGGTGCACGGGTGATACCATTAGTTTCGGCTCTTGGATTTATATAAACCAATGGTGTTCAGGATGGTAAGATAACCTGAATTTGAGGCTGAGGGACCGGAGACGAAAAAGTACTTTGGAAATAGCAATAAATAGAGGATCCTGTGAAAGCCTTTCCAATCTTAAAAAATCCTGAGAACGTCAAAAATGAAGAAAATCATCAAATCCATTGCATTATGACCAGCGCGAATAAAACTTCAGGCAAAACGAGGATGCCGGAGCAACCTGACTTTATTCAGGATTTCGTATCTTGCTGAAGGTTTAAACTAGATACAATTATACGCTTTGATCTTGGTGCCTTGTGAAGTTTACGTTAAGAAGCTCTAGTGCGAATTTCTCTCCGCGTCTTTGGTTCCATGAATTCTCATCGTTATGTAATTTTATAGGCTAGCATTACATAACCCATAATCAAGACATTGCCGTGTAGAAGGTGAGATACAAGTACTCACCTCAGGAATTCTATGATTAAGTGATCTCCGAGTCATCAAATAACTATATGTAGCGAGCCCTCTTTTTAAAATTCTCTAATAGTGTGTATTTGAGTTGTGTCTTGAATATTTACATCACTTACTTTCATTGGTCCAAAGAGAGCAACTCAAGAATTTGTCCGAGTGTTGCAAAGCAATAATGCAAAGGCAACAACCGCTACGAAATACAAGTGGCGACATTGGGCTCGCCTGTCGAACAGAAAAACAAATACATAGACAAACTTTAACTTAGTAAGTTGCCATTAACCGCCTTCTGGGCTTTTCAGCCGGTAGCTCATGCGCATCAGGAAAACGAACCAAAAGATAGGTCAACTATAGCAAATAGTGCTAGCTAGCGCAGCCTTTCCCTGATGCGAGCCTCCTTGATTCGGTTCAAAGTCTGTGCAATGATGACGGTACTCATTTGGATTTTGAACCCCATGGCTATAAGTGATGTCCCTGCGCACTGGTCACAGCGTACATAGGTAGTCAGGTCGACGATGAGATCTCGCACAGCCGACACTGCTGACTGAACAAATTCCCTGGCAATTCGGGGAGATCGGAGTGCATTCAATGGAAGCGTGAGATTATTTTAGACTCCGGCCGTGAGGTCGAGGCTAAGAAATATTAACGATTGCGCTCCATATGTAGACCCCACTTAAATGGACGCTAATATGCGTATAAGACTTAGACTAGTCTAAAGCTGAATCACGTTTGCCCGACTGCACAGCTTACAACGGCTTGATGGCAGGTCCCGCTTAGTCAGCTTCGAGCGCGGCTGAGAACTGGGCTCAGGCTGGTGAACGCACCTTCGATCTCCTTCACTCCCGCTCGTTAAATCCAATCACTGTATACTAGTCTATCATGTCCAACATATTTCGCCGCCACCTACACCCAGATGAAATTGAAACAGACAACGAATCCGACGCTGGCATCGACGATGATCTCCGACTGCGCACAGTCAGAACTGCAGCATCCACTATCGAAGAATCGATACGATCTGAACAACGTGCGGAGCGTCGCTCAAAACGCAAGAAGAGCTCAAAGACCAGGTTCTTTGGGAGGAATCTTGAGAAGCGCAGTAACTCCGTCAGGTCAAACCCTCCTCAAAACGCACGAGAGGAGCAACAGGATCAGGAGGTTGCTGTCACAAGCAAGCCGAGGAGAAAGATATATGTTAATGCACCACTCCCAGCGCACGAGCTCAGGTCGAACGGTGAACCATGGGTCCGCTACGTACGCAACAAAGTCCAGACAACCAGTGAGTGGTATATGACGTGCGCATCGCCGTGCTCATTTTAATTTATCTAGAATATACCATCATTACATTTATTCCAAAAAACCTCTACGAGCAATTTCGTCGTATCGCTAATCTATACTTCCTGGGCTTGGTTTGTATCCAAGGTTAGTTTCAGCCTTGACTCTCGATGCGCCTAGTTGACACTTGGCCAGTGATTCCGATTTTTGGTGCAGCTGCACCCCAGTTATCAATGATACCCCTCGCGTTCATTCTTTTGGTGACGGCCATCAAGGACGGGATCGAAGACTATCGCCGGGCAACGCTGGACGAAGAGGTGAATACGTCTGCAGCGACGAAGTTGGGCGGATGGCGAAATGTTAACCAGCCGACGGATCCGCGTTCGTGGGTGGAACGTCTTTTTGGTATCAAGAAACCTGGAACAGTGACTAAGGGTGTGCGGAAGCTCCGGGCACGTGAAGCGCAGGACGTGCAGATTGTCCTGGAGCGCACGAAGACGACGACGGACGACGATGTGTCGACGACGACAAGTGTACCCCGCCTTGCCCGCCTTGATGATATTTACTCGGAGGCAAGCGGGAGCGGTGAGCAGATCCACAGCTACCCGCCCGAGGGCATCGATGAAGTCGGCATCCGCGATCGGAGCGGTTCTTTCGCCTCTTCGAACTACCCAAAGTCTAATATTTCCCACGTTTCTGCCGGTGTCGTAGATTGGAACCGTGAACCGTCGGGGGGCAATGCACGTTGGGAGCGCACGCTATGGAAGAAGCTCGAGGTCGGTGATGTGGTGCTGCTACGCGACAATGATCAGGTCCCGGCGGATATTGTTGTGCTCGCCACATCAGACGCGGATGGCCTTTGCTATGTGGAAACCAAGAATCTCGACGGTGAGACGAATTTGAAACCTCGGCGCTCCCTCCGCGCGACATCTAGCATGGTCTCTGAGGAAGACATTGAGCACGCTCGTTTTGTAGTCGACTCGGAACCCCCGCATCCCAACCTTTACACATACAACGGTGTCCTTCGGTTCAACGACCGCGAAGGTGCCGAACGCGTTGAGCCCGTCACTATCAATGAGCTCCTTCTTCGAGGATGTGCGATACGGAACACCACTTGGATTATCGGCCTTGTCGTTTTCACCGGTGCTGATACAAAGATAATGCTTAACGGTGGAGACACGCCCAGCAAGCGCTCCAAGATTGAAAAGGAGACTAATTTCAATGTGATCATGAATTTTGCCATCCTACTTATCATGTGCATCACCACTGCGATTGTCAATGGCTTCTTTGATGGAAAGGCCGGTACGAGTGCGCGCTTCTTCGAGGCGGGTGCGGATCCCTCGCGGATCCCTGCCGTCAACGCATTGATCACATTTGCGTGTGTTTTCATCTCGTTCTCTTCTTTATCGATCACTTACATTCCCTGCAGTTCTTGTCTGATAGCTTTCCAAAACATCGTCCCAATCTCCCTTTACATTTCTATTGAGATTGTCAAGACAATACAGGCATACTTCATCAGCCAGGACATCGATATGTACTACGGCCCGTTTGACACTACCTGCGTGCCCAAGACATGGAACATCTCCGATGACCTCGGTCAGATCGAGTATGTCTTTTCAGACAAGACCGGCACGCTCACTCAGAATGTGATGGAATTCCAAAAATGCTCTGTAAACGGTGTAGCTTACGGTGAAGGTGTCACCGAGGCACAACGCGGCGCTCTACAACGGCAAGGCAAAGGGCACACCATCGACTCCATTACGCAATCCAGACAGCTCGCAGCACTTAAGGAGGACATGGTTCAGCGCATGAACAAAGGGTTCAAGAATCGGTATCTTCGCGCCGACAGGCTCACACTCATTTCGCCTAGGCTTGCTGATGAGTTGACAGACCGCTCATCCAACCAACGTGGGCATCTTATCGCCTTCTTCCGCTCCCTCGCCATCTGCCACACCGTTCTTTCCGACCGTCCTGATCCCAAGGACCCATGTATTGTGGATTACAAGGCCGAGTCCCCCGACGAGGCTGCGTTGGTAGCTGCTGCGCGTGACGTAGGGTTCCCGTTTGTGCAGCGCACGAGCGGATCGGTCGATATCGAGGTTATGGGCCAGATGGAGCGTCACACGCCGCTCAAGGTGCTTGAATTCAACAGCACGCGAAAGCGCATGAGTGTCATTGTGCGGAACCCCGAGGGAAAACTTGTGTTGTACTGTAAAGGGGCTGACAGCGTTGTCTACGCCCGCCTCTCGAAGCACCAGGACCCTGAACTCAAGGCAGCCACGCAGAAGAACATGGAAGACTTTGCGAACGGCGGCCTGCGCACACTGTGTGTCGCGTACAAGTACTTGACTGATGAAGAGTACCTTGAATGGGCGCGTACGTTTGATGCCGCCAGTTCTGCTGTCAGGGATCGCGAAGAAGAAATTGAGAAAGCTAATGAGCTGATCGAGCGCGATCTGTTTATCCTTGGCGCCACAGCTCTTGAGGACAAGCTCCAAGAGGGTGTTCCGGAAGCCATTGAAACCTTACATAAAGCAGGTATCAAGCTCTGGATTTTGACCGGTGAGTGTTTCCTCGCTCATGTTGTGGTCGATTCAAACTTTTTTTCAGGTGACAAACTTCAGACTGCCATCGAGATTGGTTTTAGCTGTAATTTGCTGAAACAGGACATGGAGATCATGATTCTATCCGCTGATTCTGTCGAAGCAGCGCGCGCACAGATTGAAGCTGGTCTCAACAAGATTGCATCAATGCTCGGGCCTCCTCCTACAAATAAGGACAAGAATCGTGGATTTATACCTGGTGCACAGAAGGCATTCGCGGTAGTCATTGACGGCGATACCTTGCGCCATGCTCTCGAGACGGATCTCAAACCCTTATTCCTCACGCTGGGGACACAGTGCGAGACAGTTGTGTGCTGTCGAGTCTCGCCCGCCCAAAAGGCGCTCACTGTCAAACTAGTACGCAATCTGCTGACACATCATTATTTATGATGGCTGATTTCGTGCACTGCTTAGGTCAAGGAAGGCCGGAACGCGATGACGTTGTCCATCGGGGATGGTGCTAATGACGTGGCAATGATCCAAGAGGCGAACATTGGTTGTGGCTTGTTTGGTCTTGAGGGTTCCCAAGCGGCCATGTCGGCGGACTATGCATTCGGTCAATTCAGATTTCTGACAAAACTCCTTCTTGTCCACGGGCGCTGGTCTTACCTGCGGGTTGCAGACATGCATTCAAATTTCTTCTATAAGGTTTGTCTATGGTTCACTTCATTCGGACGGGTCAATTAATCTATGTTTGGAACCAGAACGTCATCTGGACTTTCGCGATGTTCTGGTATCTATTTTATAACAGGTAACTTTTCCACTTTTTTTTTTGTGCACATACTTTCTGACCGCCCGAACAGTTTTGATGCAACATATTTATATGAGTATACCTTTATTCTTCTCTACAATTTGGTTTTCACTTCTTTACCCGTTATTTCTCTTGGTGGTCAGTGCTTTGTCTCTCTTTTGGTCGTTGTACAGGACGTAACGTGATCTCTATATAGCCTTCGACCAGGACGTCAATGCACGTGCAAGCCTTGCATACCCCCAATTGTACATTCGTGGAATTCGCGGTCTCGATTACACTCGCTTCAAGTTCTGGACGTATATGTTGGATGGCTTATACCAGTCTGCTGTGGTATTTTTTATTCCTTACTGTGTGTGGGCACTAGGCGACGTTTCCGCATCCTGGAACGGTAGAGGTTTAGAGAGTATAGATGATTTCGGCACAACGGTTTCTGTGGCGGCTATTTTTGCAGCGAATATCTTCGTCGGGATTAACACAAACTAGTGAGCTGCGACTTTCTCTCCCTGCAACAGATACTGAGTTTGATTGACAGTTGGTCGATTGTGACATGGATTATTATCATTGGTTCTAATGTTATCATGCTCCTCTGGATTGGAGTGTACTCGCTCTTTACTACCCCAACTTTCACTGATGAATTCACCGAGCTCTTGGGCACCATTAACTTTTGGGCTTCCGTACTCTTGTCCGTAGTCCTTGCTATTGGTATGTGTTGGTATAAGATAACAAGTCATCCTGATTCACATTCCCAATTCAGGACCTCGTTTCATTTACAAGTATTTTTCGACAACATACTATCCGATGGACCGCGATCTTGTACGGGAAATGTGGGTGCTTGGAGATCTCAAGGACCGGTTAGGCATCAAGCACCGTCGTGACATAGGCAAGAGTGACATCGAACATGCGCCCATGTTTCAACCTGATTATCAGGAGCAATCCATATCTGAAGTCGGATCGATGGACATTCCGTTCGAGCCGAGTCCACAGGACGCTCGTGGCACATATGTCCCAGCGGGGACACAGAGCCCCCCTGATATCGGAACACCGCAGTCGAACCACACATTTTCTGCCGTACCGCTGTCCCGTAGAACTCATCCACAAGTGGATATAAACCCCCGTCATGTAGTGGACGACGGTGATGATTGGGATACAGTCACACCTGTTCAACGCCGACCATCACCCACGGAGGCACCCCTCTCCCGAGTATCTTATTATTCTGTCTCTGACATTCCGCCCCCCTCCCCTTTCCCAGAAGCAAACATCTACTCCCCCACATCCTCCCGACCGGTAACAATGACTTCTCTCGCGACCAACCCTGTGACACGAACTTCTCAACTGCTTCCACATTATTCAAATTCGCCCCGCGGCACACCTCCGACCTCAAACGTCCTTATGACTCCCACACACAGTCCTCGTAGTTATCCCGGTGCCGCTGCGTATCCTGGTGAATACGAAATGCGGGTACGGTCTCCCCCGCGAACTCCAAATTTGGATGCAGGCCGTGCTACGTCACAAGCGTCTCGTATCACAGAGCAGAGCGAATCATCGTTTTTCACTGCACAGGAGGGCAGGACGCCTGATCTCAACTATGACAGCAACGCAATTAGGCATTCGTATGACGACGATACGGTTACAATTGCAGGGCGGCCTGGGGTCGGGCTAACGGCTCATCATGAGACATGGCGAGAATCGACATATTCCCAAGCTTCAGAGTATACAGTTTTGGGACCATATGCGGTATAGCATTTACCATTTCAATTCTTTTGATCTTTATATATGTATTGTGTATTGTCCATGAGGGCTAGAAACGTTTCTTTGCATCCTCGTGGCATGTGTGAGACTTGAGTGGCCATGGTGCTGAATATTATACCTGGTAATCTTCAGCATTCTCCGTTGCCAAGATGTTGAAAATTTAATGGAGCTGCGGCGCTTGTGCCCCGCTAAGGAAGGGAAGACATCATGGATTGAACAAGCTTCCAACTGGCGATCTTGTACGCCACATCTTTCCTACCTTGGTTTCAACCTTGTCTCTGTTTTTCTGATCAAGCCGTGTGCACGTTATGGGCAATAATCAAATCCGCGCGTTTTCCCTCCGACTGCCGCCGAGACTTGGCAAGTTTACGCATTGTCGTCTGCTCTTACGCCAAGGATATTATCGTTATCGATGGTCTCAGAATTTAACTAAAGAGACGACGGGTTTTGTGCAAATATGTCAAAGAGATCTCGAGAGCTTCGGTATCGCGCGTGCGGATGACGTTCCTAACCCGTTCTCTCAGATATTTTCCACTACACTGTCGCAATGCTAACAACTCCCAGACCCAGGTGGGTGGAAAGTTATGTATCTGAGGTACTCCAATCCTGCCCGAGGTCGCCAAAGGTAAGGGATTCAAATTGTGGCCGACTGGCATATCGAGGCGCGGCATCCTAACGGTCCAATGCAAGGACGACGCACCTCAGCTCCAGACTGGCTGGGTTCCATGTCAAGGCAAAGAAGAGAATTGCAAACAACGGCGAGTTCAATAAGCTTCCTTTTTATTTTTGGTCCCGAAGACTCATGATGATTTTTTTTCAGAGAACCGCCTGTGTGGTAAGGGCTCGGTTCGAGGACCGATATCATATAATCACCTATGAGGTCTTATGTCCTGTACGACCTTATACTTCTATCCCGCGGGATCTACAGTCGCCAAGTATCGGCCCAACTCCATTATAGTGAGCTCAGCTGGATTTCCTCTGTATTACAGAAAAATATGCAGGAACATGCGCCTGACTCCCTTAGACCGTGACGGTTACATAAAGCCCGTCGGGCCTAGAACTAATACGAAGTCGAATGGATGTCCATCACTCTAGCCCCTAGATGGATGATTCTTTCCTTACCAAGTGCCTGTCATTCACTTTCGCGGAACTCGACCCGAAGGCTTACCGGTAGTATCATTGTCTCCTCCGGTTATGTTTCCTGACGTTGCCAAGTGTTCGGAATTCCCCTTGATCAAAACACTTCCAAAAAACCCCAATAGGAGTGTAACCCTCCAGAAATTATCGTGACATCTAAGGCATAATTGTGGTTTCTTTCCAGGTCGCCAAACCACTTTATATTTCTAAGAATATTGCTGATGGGACGCTTGATAGTTGGAACCCAATGGCCCCAAATGATGTGAGTAATATTACTGTGGTTTATTATTGATACATTTAACTAATGGAGAGTGGTGAAGGGATGTATTTATCAGCTCAGGCTGTTTCAACTCGGTCGCGACGAACCGGTCCAAATTACAAGGTATTCGGAACCACCGCTCTGCCTCTGTTAAAGAACCATATAAAGAAGTATTTATGTAAACTATTATGCGGTTTTATGAATTTTAGACATTCCTGAAAATAATATACGGACCAATGGTAAATTCATGTGCCGATTGAATATTTTTATCGGCACCAATTAGCATCTGGCTCCACCTTCGTCACTGACAGAATATCTCCTCTCCATCCCACTCCACTCAACGAGGTTTAATTATGGTGGACAGTTTTACTTCTATCTGTAACTGTGATCACTATGCCTAGCGCGCATACAGGTTGGCCTTCTTCTGTGACATACAACACCAACAACGCCTCACGACCTCCAGTAACACAACATCCTATGAATCCTCCCCCCCCTCAGCGTCAAGGCTTGTCTCGCCGTCCGTCTGCTAACACACGATACATGAATATGCTCCTCTCACTTGACGCAGTCCCGAGGATGCATAATTTGGCTTCCTCGTTTTTCACTTGGATCCTTCTCGCGGGATTTGTGGTTCTACCCGCTACGTTTACCTCTATCGACGATGTGCAGGAAGACGGTCGCCCGCAGATAGAGATCAATCTGCTGAGAGTGGTCAAAAATCTACCGCTTTTCGTCGTGGCAGGTGTATGTTGTGCCATTGGCGCCTCCGGCATGCTATGGCTTTGGAAGCGGTGGAGCGATAATTACGTCTGGCTAATCAATCGTATATTCATGTGAGTACTATGCCTGCCTATACATAAATCCCTTCAACTTCTTACAGGCCGGGCGCGCTTAATTCACTCACGGGAGTTGTCTCAACCCTGGTGAACGTTTATGGCGCGCAGAATGGATTGTTTTCGGTTACCGCCCGTGTTACAATTGCTGTTACATCGGCCTCTTGCCTCATTTGTGGGATGCTAACAGTATATTATGCCAGCTTCAAACTGGACCGCGTTAAGAAACAGCATCGTCGCGAGCTTAGTCGTGGCTTTCAGCGAGAAGGGATGGATGGTACCATGCTCGAGAAAGCAGTGGAGAAACTAAAGACTAAAGGCAAAGAGCCTGAACCTGAACCAGGAACTTTTCTTTGAGACTTGCCACTATACCGTGCCATGTTTTGTATTAGGATCCATTGTTCAAGGACTCAAAGACGGTCCCACAACCGTGGACCTGAGTCGGCGGCTCGAAACATTAGTAATCATGCCGCTTGTTGTTGCTGTTGCATTGAGCTGCAAGGAGGGGTTGACCGCAACAACACAATAGGGCTGATCACAGTAGATGATTTGATGGGGATTTGGGAAGGTGATTTGGACATCAAATCTGTCCAAATCCTCAAATCAACTCCAGGAGGTGATTTGGAAAAATGCAAGGATTTGGATTTGGATTTCAGCTGGCCACTGTAACGGAGCTCCAACCTGTGCACTTCTGCCTGTTGTGACTTCTGGTGATGTTGTGGTCAGCAACAATGGCATGGTTTACTCTCTGTTACTCTTCAAATTTAGCAAGACTTCTACAAGTTTATCTCTAGAAGTTAATTTGAATATATTTGTGAACTATCTTCAAGTGCAGTAGTACAGGCTCAGTTAAGTATCACACTACTAGTACCTTACATCCTAGCTTAGATCATCATTTGGACATCTGGATGAGCTAGCCTACCTCACTGGCCTGTCCCAGCAGCATTGTTGAAGCCACAATTGATTGTCATGTTGGGTGGATGTCATGGTAAGATGAAGAGAATTGATTCTCAGCTCCTGCCATTAAGCTGCCGTGCTTGGCCAGTGCTCTCCAAATCAACTCAAAACTAGCATTTAAAACAGGCCTCTCACAGTTAAAACCAGTTTTTGGGGCATTATTGGAACTTTATAAAAATTCGGAATCTCTATTCAAATCTCCTTCAAATCTGCATCAAATCCTCTACTGTAATCAGCCCTAATGGCACTGCAAATGGTCCAGCAATCATGCATTCTCTTTCACAAGTAGTAGCAATTGCTGGATTGAGGTTAAATGAGATCAATACTTACACAATGCACTGAAAACTTGAAAAACATTGAAACAATGGTAAATTGTGTTGTGATATTGTTGTTATTGCTCATACACTGGGCACTCTATTTTGCAGGTAGTAGCAAGTGTTGAATAGAGAGAAAGTGAGAGAAATATTTATACAATGTGGTGGAAAAACAATGAAACAATAGGAGATATCATGATGGCCGTTTCAAACGATGGGGACTCCTCAGCGAAACGGGCGAAACCGTTTTGAAGCATGATATCCCCTGTTTCTTTTTGGTTTCAAACTAGTTTTAGATGCTGTTTAAAAATCCCTTTGCTAAGAAAAAATTTGGTGCCGTGACTTCGGCACCAGAACTTAACTGTCGGGTGACTCTTTTGCATGTCACGTCACCCTAGTTATGCTACGACAAACTGACTGACAAGCTCTTACCAACGAACTGCTTGAACTCTTTGTGCTCCAAACACTCGCTGAAGGTCAGGCAGCACTTCTGAAGCTTTTAGATACAGACTCAGAGACGTCTGAATCTGAATCCGAAGACCCCCCGCTGCCTCAGCTGAGTTCCACTTTTCTCAGTCTCCTTGCTGAATTACACTCCATGCGATACTTGCAAGACAGAATCCACATCCCTAAAAATGGTGTACAGTTATGGCTGACATTATTTCGTTATAAAGCTGAACACCTGGCTCTCTTCCAAAGCCTACTCTGGGTCACGCCGTCTATGTTTGATGCCTTACTCTCGAAGATTCAAGATCATGCCGTCTTTCAAAACAATTCAGAGAAACAACAACTCCCAGTTAATCAACAACTAGCTGTGGTTCTTTATCGACTCGGACACTATGGAAATGCCGCGAGTATGCAGAAGGTCGGACTTTGGGCAGGGTTTGGATATGGAACAGTGGACAAGTGTACACGGTGGGTACTCACAGCTGTATGTGATGAGGGATTCAGGTGGGTGGTAATGAGGTGGCTGAGTGAGATTCAGAAGGCTGAGGCAAGCAGTTGGGTGGAAAGCTGTTCTTGCTCTGGATGACATGGGGGTTGGCTTATGGTGGATGGAACACTTGTTCCTTTGTTCACACGACCAGGGTTTTATGGTAACAGTTGGTATGACCGGAAGAGTAACGATTCTTTAAATGTCCAGGTAAGTTTAACTTGTCATGGTTTTGTGTTTGCTGACCATGGGGTATGCAGCTCATTTCGACGCCAAATCTTCACATCATTGATTATGGTGTCGGACTTCCAGGCAGTCAGCATGATGCAATGGCCTGGAAGGGGACTCGGATCCCGCAGGAGCATGAGCGGTTACTGGGGAGAGACGAGTGGGTGTGGGCTGATACGGCCTACCCTCTGCAGACATGGTGTCAGGCACCATACAAAAAGTTCGTCAGGTTCATTTGTCTCATATGGTGTATACTAATTCACAACTTATAGACCTGATAAAGATTTACCTGAGAACGCTAAGTATAATTACTACGTGTCTCGTGTTCGGGTGCGTTCAGAGCATTGTGTTGGTTTCTTGAAAGGTTGGTGGTCCTCTTTGCATGGCTTACGGCTGCACATCGATAGACCCACGCACATTCGGTTTGCTACAATATGGGTCAGCGCATGCATAGTACTTCATAACTTTGCCATGTTGCATGAGGCCGAAGAGAGCGATGGTGGAGACATAGAACTCAATGAGTTCTTTCGCAAAGGATTGGGTCTGCTGGATGAAGAACGGAGAAACTGGGAGGCTCAGGATGCCAGTCACGAGAATGGTGTTGTTGAACGTGATGCTGACAGGGGACATGACATTGACTTGATACGTGGGTGACTCCGCCGTGAGGAGTTGAAGAAAACACTCTTCAAGCATTTGGAATTTTAGAAACTGTTTGTAGTATGTACAAATGAAATTCTTGTATGCGCTTACTGGGGAGTATATTCCTGGAATGAGGCATTGGGAAAGAACCTGAGCGCAGGGGTACCTGGGGCAGAAGCCAAACCAAAATCTGAATTAAAGTTGGTCAGTGCTTGAGAGTGCGTGCCATGGCTGGAACTGGATGGAATACTGCTGGCTGCATTGAATGCCCCCCGGGAGGACTGCTCCAGGCGAGCCATCTCATACTGATGCTCCAATGCCATTCTTTTCTCCATCATGTGCAGCTCATGGTCTAACTCCATCCTCTTTATTTGTAGAGTGGTATCCGCATCCATTTTCTTGCGCACTCCTCGTGCCTCATTGTTTTTGTGGATGATGGGACCAATTGCAGCATTCTGAGATGCTGCAAGCTCGGATGCCTTGTCGAGAAAAAATAGGCGACCCCCCTTCGTGCTCACTTGTGATGCAACTGGTGTTGATCCCTGTGGCACACGTGTGCCCATGGTTGAGCCTCCCATCTTTGTCATTCTCTCATCAGGGTCTTGTTCATCCAGATGCGGTGATCCAGGACCACCCTCTACCATCTCCTCATCCTCTGACTCATCGGAGTGAACAAGATCTTCCATCGAGAGGGCCCTGGAGAGGCTGGATGGTTGTGAACGCAGTGTACCTAGCACCGTGAGGTCTAGGTCAGTTGTGCTGTTCACAGATGCCTCCCTGTCAACAACTGGGCTGGCCTTCAGCAACCGGCTCAGGTCCTTGTACCATGGAAAGATCTTTTGAATTTTTTCTAATCACACCCATGGTTATTTATTAACCAAATGGAAATAAATAATTTGACTCACCCCACACATTAGAGATCGCTGAGTCATCCCAAATCTCCAGCTCCCGCTCATCCTCTATTAGCCCGTGCCCTGTGGCACCAAGCTCATTCCGAAGTTCAAAGTACTTCTTTCTCAACCTATCAACACGTCAGTTGCATATTTACAGTGTGACCCAATAGATGACCTTACCCATGGATATGGTTCTTGATGACATTTCCAAGTGTTTTGATATCGGCTGCCACCCACTTACCACTAGGATCATCTTGCAAGAGGACTTTGGCTATTTCCCGCTGATGATCGGCAGTCTTTTTGCCACCACTGTTGATAGGTTCCATCGAGTCAGATGTGTCAAAGTTGAAGGCTTGCCTCCACACATGGTTATCACTGATTATGTTAATAAGCCTGGATGTAAGGTAGTGGAAATCAGGATTGGCCCATCTGTAGAATGATCCACCTTGAATAAGTAAAGATGTGTGACACAGAGTCCGTACTTAACAATCGCAGCACTGTTTGTCCTCTTGCCATCTTCTCCCTCTGATGCTGCATCCCCCTCACCATCCCTTTTGATTGCTCTCTTCTTCTGTCTTTTGGGTTTCGAGGTTGAAAGGCTCAAAGACACCTCACTGGGAGAATGCTTCCTGCCGGATTTCCTTACATTAGCCTTCTTCCGTGCTCTCGCCCGTTTCGCCTCAGCCACTGCGAGATCCGCTTCAAGAGTGGGAACAGAGGTGATGGGTTTTTTTCTTCGCTTGGGACTAGGCATAAAAATTAATATGTTTGGAGGGAGATGATAATATGGAAGAGAGTGGGGATGTAGTATGGGAAATGACAGGGCAGCTGTACAGTTGTCAGACTCAAAAAACCTTCACAGAAAAAATAACTTTTGAGCTCAGCCAGATCCAAAATTTTAGGAGCCCAACGCCGTCATGCTAGGCAGACAGGAAATCAAAACCAGTGTTGAAATGGTTGAAAAATCGAAACGACTCCAGAGTCATTTTGATTTTTTGACCGTTTTGAGGTTTTTGAAACTGCCATCAAAACATCGATCAAAACGACAGTGAAACAGCTGTCGTGATATCCCCTAATGGTCAATTGTGTTGTGATATTGGTGCTGTTCCATTGCTCATGCACAGGGCACTCTATTTCATAG
Source organism: Ramaria rubella (assembly GCA_015039355.1). Classification (NCBI taxonomy): domain Eukaryota; kingdom Fungi; phylum Basidiomycota; class Agaricomycetes; order Gomphales; family Gomphaceae; genus Ramaria; species Ramaria rubella. The sequence continues at coordinate 155,987 of MU134427.1, read as the reverse complement.
GTAGTTACAAATATTGAATAGAAATGTTATGAACCAGATTTTTTCTTGTCGGATGTTGGAATTATCAGAATGTCGGAGTTCAGGATTCGGAGTTGGCATCGGAACGTATGGACGTTGGCTTCAAATTTTAGGTTGCGCCCTCTTGGATCCTTTGTGTCCTATTTCGGAAGGTTGGGATATCAGAGAAGTTGGAGAAGGTTGGAGGAGTTAAAGAATGGAAAGCTGGATGAGACTTAGAGATGGAAGTGAGAAGATATCGAGTCAAGGTAGGTCAATATTCAAACTGAAGAACGAGGTACATGGAGGAGTTGTATATAACGAATCGATATGGTCCGAGTCAGAAAGATATGAAATGCGGAAATCTGAAATGGAGCGAATACAGGATCAGGGTAAAAGTAAATATGGACATAAGACTGAAGATGTAGATCTTGATAAGAAATGACTAAATATAGATGGAACAGGGATAAGTAGAACAGGTAGAGTAAATTGGAAATACAAATTGGAATATATCGGAGGAAAGCGGAAAAGCTGGGAATGAATCTGGGTTCTAACAGTATCTCCTCTTTAAGGCCGAGCCCTCGAGGCCTAAGATCAGTGTGGGAAGTTTGGTTTGGTGATTAAGCGAGACCCCTAATGTGATATATAAGAGTGATGGATGGGGTTTGACTTATCAGACTTCTGATCTTCTTATCCCTACTCCCCTCTAAGCTCAATGTCAATGCCACCGATTATCTTGCTTGAAGATCTTATTTTTGAAGATGATTTGGGGTTGGAAAATGATCTGGAGGTGCAGATTCACGAGATTTCGGAGTTGCAAAAAGAAGTGGCAAAGAAATTGGAGCAGAGAAAGTCAGAGTGGAAAAAGGCGGAAAAGGAGAGAAAGGCTGAAAAGAAATCAGAGGGAAAATCTTGGGAAAGGAAAAGCGTCAGATTGAATCAGATTGTCTAATCCAAATCAGGTTGGCAGGTTCAGAGTCAGACTTTGAAATGGAATTGGTCAATTTAAAGTCTGATTTGGAGCTGGATCTTCCAATTCAGGCTTGGATTGGCCAGTTCAAGGTTGGAATCAAACTTGCTGGTTCAGAGTAGAAATGTCTGTTCAGTTGCAATGTCTGATTCCAAAATCTGGGTTTTCCAAGCTGGAGTGAGATTGAGAGCTGGATAGTTTGATTCACAGTAGGAGGACTCTCTGATACACAGATAATAATCGGATTCTCAATGGGAAAACCCTCAAGGCTGCTCAGGACCCAAAACCCTAACCCTAAACCTGCCTGAAACAGCACTGCTGCCAGCTTGGGTATTTTCCCAGGGTGAGGATCAGGCAAGCTCCAGGGAGGTCCCAGTGGCTCACTTGATTTTCCCTGTATTTTTCCAAATTATACTGGGACTGCTGTGGGACTCCCAGAGTTGCCCTTCAAACTCCTAGCTGACCAATACTGACTAATCATGGCGCCTAAAAAGCGCCCACCACCCACTACACGACTTTACTATATAGTAGAGGATGGTCACAATGTCGTAAAGGATGTGATCATTTAGGGTTAGGGTTAGCCAATTAAAAGGATGAAAAAAATTCACCCGGTCACTCCGAGGAGGGAACCAGGACAGGAAAATATTGAGACGGTGCATGCAGCCTTGACCGCATACAAGCTACAAGAACTGGCTGAGGGCAATGTGTCACCGTGCTATGGTCATCTCCCATAGCCCACAAATGCAGCACTTGAAAGCACCTGCACCATCAAGGTAAGTATGAAGAAATCCATCGATAGGCTTCACCTCTATATAGCCAGTCTCAGAGTGTGCACGGACCATGTAAAGAAGCGCAGTTAGCCAAGTTTTTGATGCCTTGGGAGCATCTTACGATTACATTCTCATTATATTGTCAATTTCAATGGGATATATAGTTGTCATATATATTATAGGCCTCTAGTGTGAAGTAGAGTTCATAGTCGATTGGTATGGTTCGGCAAGCTTGACACCTAGTGCCTTGCTGATGCACCTGTGCAGAAAAGTTCAGTGCTCAACCACTTCAAGCCACCATACTCAGACCCCGAACACATCAAAATATCACGCTTTGGCCGCACATTCCCGGCACTAAGTAAAGGTCGAGATCAGCAGGTGCTGGAGAGTGAGTTTTGAATCCATTGGATTGTGTGAGCACGCAAAGTAAGTCTATTCCCTCGTATTTTTTCAGAGCATTCTAATTATAATACCCAGACCATACCATATCATTGAGTCCTGCTTTCAAATCCACCGTCAACAGGCCACCGCGTGTTGTGGAAGTGGATGAGGGTGGTTGGGATGCAAGTGAGTGTGGATTTGGTGTGCTTGAATGATCAAGTACATCCGGGACCCAAGAGTAGGTCCAGGAGGGAGGTAGCAATCCTTCATCCTGAGTAGTAGATATCATCTCGCATGTGAATAAACTCTTGTAATCAACAACTACGAATGAACGTACTTCATGGGTTGGTAGCCAAACAGACGAAACCTCAGCGGACGACATGAGGAGTTCTGCAGAAGGAAGCAAGGAAGGAAAGTCATGGGCGGTGATGCCCCCCAAGCTTCGATCCTGCAACCCCTTGGCCTCAAACTCAAGATCACGTCGACGTACATCTAGTTTTTGTAACGTCAGAAGAGCCGCAGCGGCAGTTTTTGTTGCTCTCGAGCCACCCTTTGGCCTCCCAGGAGTTTGCAGGGAGCTGGCCACAACAATGGCCTTGTTGATTACATCCAACTGTCTGTGTGTTTCTCATAGCTCCTCGCTTTTGTACGCGCACTTGTGTGAGGTTGTTGAACATAAGGAATTCGTGCCAAGGTGTGCTATGAGACTTACTGCTACGAAGCACCGAACGTCCCACACGCCTGAAATACATTGGTTGTTGGTCTCGTTGATGAATTCCAGCCTCACGCATCAAGCCAACACTTCTCACAGCACGTACGTCATACTGTAAGCCACGCATTATGGCAGCCAGCAGGGTAAGCCCCATTCCGTCCCTATTTACATTATGATGCGCTTGTTTGTTTCCATTGGATGTTGAGGGTGCTGCTTTCCACACTTCTAGTGGTATCTTGCTGGCAGGCTGGTAGATCGTGGGGATGATGAAAGGTGAACCAACTTCTTTGTCGTTCATCCATGCTAATAATAAATTGCTCAAGCACTAATAACTTTGCCAAAGATATATCATGCTCACCTGCTGATTTGGAACTGCCGTGTCAAATGAGATTTTTGATCTCTTTGAGATCCGGTACAGGGGATGACGAAGACAAGCTATGCATTGCGGTACGTACTTCATCCGTAATGTGGTTGCCTAACTTGTGAATTCCACGCTGAAAATGATTGACGCACAAACGATAAAAGTGTGCGAGGTGTTCATATGGTGACAGGGCACTCAGCACGCACGCGCATGCGTACTTGCACCTGTGGACCAAATTCTGCGAAAGATGAACACAAAGTTGACCAATCCCTTGAAACACTCCGTAAGTTCTCCCAGAAGTGTTATCCAAAACAGGTTTCAGACTTACCTAGGGCCTGCCCTTTGTGCGCATCAGCAACCATTACCTCGTAACCTGAGCCGTGGATGTGCTTAAACTTGACAGCCACCCCAGTATCGTCCTCTGCTATTTTGAACAGAAGCTTAAACATTGCGAGGTGGGCGGGAGCCGATCCTGAGGTCACGAAAACACGTGCGCAGACAATTGCTTCGTTACAAAATAGGTAAGTAGCATCCAAGAGAGAAAAGGCATTGGTTACTCACATCTCATGTCATGAGGAAACCAAGCCTCAATCTCAAACTCCTCAAATCCATCTGCGCGTTTGAATGAAGTGTCTATGGTGGGACGTTTTGTGGTCATGAGAAAACCACTCATAGATGGAAGCATGCATATGATGATTGTGAATGGGTCCAGCCCAGGGAGTGTAACTGTTTCTACCGCACATACGTATTGCTCAGACAGTGGAAGCAATTTATGCTGTTGACATAATTCCTTTGCACCTGTATGCAGAGTAGGTGAGATTTTAGATTCACGTCTATGTTCGGAAGGTACTCCAAGCCGACCTTTTAACCCAGACCCGTTCGGAAAGTATTCAGCACGCATTAGGTCAATGAGGCAGGCCATGTGGTCCATGTTTCCTAATGATGGGTGAAGTGCGGAAAGCAAAGGGTCCTGGAGTCCAGTCCAAAGAAGCTGATTTCGAAGGGCAGCCATAAAAGCTGAATCCAGAGAAAGCCGTTGAGGCGTAGCATCCACAAGCTGCTAGTTCAGGCCTCGAAGAAATGAGTTAAAGATTTCTATTATGGTCAATGGGGTTTTTGTCGGCCAAGGGTCTATGTGCAAGTGCGGACTTCGAGACACAATGATGATTTGAGGGCATGACGGCGAGTCATTCGGTACATATATTTCAAACCGGGTCTGACACACTTTTTGGGGCTCCAAAATTCCCTGTTCCAGCCTCCCATCATCGGTTCTGTGCCAATGCGCTGAAAACACATCTTTAGTCATCAATCAATACAACCAAGCCAAGCAGAGTGAACTTATGACACAGTTGTTTTTGCTCTCTGTGTGCGGCTACATATCCACAGCTATGCAATGGGCCATATCCAGCCGCTTTGGCATCTAACTCTACCGTTCGAGTGTAGCAGGTATCATTTTCAAGGAGGGCGGTGAGGTACTTTATGTCATATTCGTCTAGTTTGGTGATAATTAGGTGTCCTTTGTGACCTTTGCGCCAATGCTCGCATCTGTGAGTCGTATAATTATATGTTTGAGGAATAATTGTCTTTTACTAACTTTGTATACAGCTTTCCATGGCTGCCAATATGCAACTGGATCCTCCCATCACATACGGGATAAAGCCGTGCATGTATATCAAATGGGGGGCTGAGTTCGTCAATGATTGACTCATGCTCATCATGGTCTTCATGTTCGTCCCAAAATCTAGGTTCTGCTGCATGGCATCTCTTTGATGCCACTGTAACAAAAAACGCAAGAGTCTTCAGAAAGACCTCACGGTGCGCATCCAGTGAGAATCCTGCACTCTTTGGGGGGCTTGTCTGGGTCAAGTTGCAACTGGGATTTGACTTGGCACCAACAAACATGCAAACCTTGATTGACCGACCTGTGTTTTGTAACAGAACAATTAAAATGAGGTGATAAAAATTGAGATGAACAACTCACAGCTGACCTTCGTCTGATAGCATGGCACTGGCTCCCCGGGGCGTGAACTGGACTTTAGTAAGTAACAGCCAATATTTTTGTGCATCAAATTTTACCTTTCTTCCCACCTGCTTCAGCTCAGAATATGTCTATTCAGAAGGTGACATCCACGGTCACCAAACTCCGTAGGACATCATATGCTCGGATGACACCCTTTAGCAAGCCTAAACACCGTATGCATTGTTTCTACATACAGTGTCTTAAGCTGATCATTTATTCAGTTCCCTCCCTCTCGCCAGTCAAGCGCTCCCAGCGCGTGATTGGTGATGTGCCGGCGCACACACTAGACTCAACTCCTTCCACTGCATTCATGCCGCTATGCAAGGACCCCAAAACAGGTCGCAACTCAGGATCGGCTGGCCACACCAGACAACTTGAAAAGGTACAGCGCCTTGCTTGTAAATTGTTGACCGGTGCCTTTAGATGCACAGCAACCGACACCCTTGAACTCCACGCGGATGTTGCACCCATCCAATTACGACTTGAAGATTCTTGCCACCGTGAAGTACTACGCCTAGCTTCTCTTCCCAAATTGCACCCTCTTCACCCCCTCATTCGACGTAGCGCCGCCATCAAACCTCGCTCACATCGCTCCCCACTCCACAATCTACTCCACCACTTCAACATCCGTCCCAAATCCATCGAGACAATCAACCCAATTCGTCAACACCCTGGTTGGCAACCTCAGTTCACTGCACATATTGCAAAAGATGCCAAGGATGCCGCCCAACACCTTCGCACCAGGATGGACGACCTACAGATATACACAGACGGCTCCGGCTACAAGGGACACATCGGTGCAGCAGCGGTCGCCGAGCACAATGACGTACACCTACAATATCATCTTGGCAAAGACACCAAACACACGGTCTTCGAAGGAGAACTAGTCGGTATACTGCTGGCACTGCAGCTGACTGATAAGTTCCCCAATGCTAAAACTGTACTGATCGCACTTGATAACCAATCAGCTATCACGGCACTGCAAGATAACAAAACACAACTGGCACAATATCTGCTTGACGAAATCCATGCAACAATCCGAACCTTACACCGGAAACGTCGAACTCTGCGCATCCATCTCGAATGGGCCCCAGGCCACAAGGGAATACCAGGTAATGAACATGCTGACACACTAGCAAAGGAGGCAGCCGAAGGTGTCTGCTCGCCACAGACATCCCTTTCCCCGCTCCTTCATCGCCGACTCCCTGCCAGCATCGCCGCCCTCAAAGCGCACCGCAAAAAAGGCCTTATCAGTAGATGGAGAGACATATGGAAAACATCGCCAAGATATGCCAAGCTGTCCAAAATCGACCCCTCCCTTCCCAGCCACTGCACCATCAAGATCCTCAGCCGTCTACCCCGTCGTGCAACCAGCATCCTCACACAATTACGCACTGGACATGTAGGACTCAATGTCTTCCTCAAGAAGATGAAAGCCGTAGAATCCGTCCTCTGTGCTGAATGCAGGCAGCCTGAAACCACTGCACATTACCTCCTCCACTGCCGAAGATTCACCACCCAACGACGCCAACTACGCCATGATGTAGGGAAAGCAAGTCACAGTCTCCAACGCCTTCTCAGCGACCCCAAGATCATTAACCACACGCTTCAATACATCCAAGACACAAACCGATTCCAATATTACAACAACGGTAGCAACCCCCTGCTAGCTCACACCGACCACAGCTCTCCCCATTGGCACTCGTTTTCTGCTGACACCCACCCCTTCTTGGATAGTCTTTACTATCCACAAGCCCCCTGGCTTCGCACTCCAGTCTATCTGCAATTCTCTCTCCTTTTCTCACTTCAAATCATAGCGCCCCACCTTAACCCACATACTTGCTTCACAAACATGTACTGTCCCCGGGGAACACTGCGCTGGAGATGCGGGGAGTTTTGACCGCCATTGGAGGACCAATGGCGGGATCCCTTCGCAGCAAGAGACAAAGTCCAAGGCCACAGATGACCGTATATGGGCGTAAGGTTTAGAAATGTGTCTCCAGCCAGCTCACTGGCCAAGCGCACCCCAGCGACACATAAGCTTTATCCACTTCATGCTTCACAATTATTTCATACGGGCGATAATGTAGATACCGTAGATACGGTGCACCATAAGCGCCAAGCGCTTCAAGCACCTAAATTGATACCTCTCTCTCTCTCTCTCTCCACTGCATCTGTCAATGCTTACAAAATGAGCACGGCACCTAGGATAACCGACAAGCCGTTCAATTTCTTCTTTCCGACCTCCAGTACCACCTCCGTAAGGTCACCTAATGCAGTCGGGGGTCCATCATCTCAGCCATTCGGAGCGTTACACTTCTCTGCATCCCCAAGTCCACCACCAACCTCACTGGTTTACCGGCATGTGATGCAGCATGCAGATGATCCAATGACCGGAGTCACCAAATTTGAGTGTACCGATCTATTTGAACAGTGTCAGCGCTGCGGAAAATGTTTCAGCACAGAGGCTTACCGTAAACATATACTGCTATATTTTTAAGTACAGTAGTTCGACTCAAATGGCCCCAAAAAACTTGTTAGAGCTCACCAATTTACGACTCCTGTGACATCCCTCGCACCAGTTCAAAACTTTGAGCCGAATCTGAATTTGTCAGCTGGACGAGTCAGCAGAAGCATAATTTAACTTACATCAAAGTCAAAGTAAGAGCAGCTCAAGTGTTCGGGGTCAGCGTGTGGTGGCTTGAGGTGGTTGGGGAGCTGAAGTTTTCAGCGTGGGTGCGTCAGCAAGGCACAGCGCGTCTACCTAGCCGAACCGTACCAATCGACTGAGCACTGTGTGAAGTACTAGGCTCTTTTCAAGGTCATCAGTGCGTATCCCCATGATTCAAGTTTAGTTCGATGATTTACAGCATGAACTAAGGTAACCCAATAAGTTGTATACAGCACCATCCGTACAATTGCGGAACCCCTGTAGATATACTTTACTTATAAATTCCTCTAAAGGTTAGTAGCACCATCAAAGATGACGTTCAGCCAGGCGGCAAGACGGTATCCTTGCTTCGCGAGTTGCATATCGATCTGCAAAACTTGTCATGATGAGGTCTTGGTTATATTGCCCGATATGCTTACGATTGGAACGACGTTCGTGAAGTATGTAGACGTGCAGAGATCTTCTCCCGTGGTGAAGTTGAACACTGCCGTCTGAAAATAAAACCGAAGCTGGAGCCTGAGGGCCACAAAAGGTGGAGGAGTATAATATTACTCACGCAATCAAATGAGTTTGCGTCCTGGGCCCAAGCAAGAGGACACGCCAAAGGTTTGATTGTGGCCCTCCCAGAAATCATGTTCGCGAAGGTAAGATCCAGGATGCTAGACGTCGGAACAGGTTCTGTGATAGAGGAACAAGTGATCCAGGATGCAGCATTGGATTTGTACTTTCCGGTCTTAGGCCGCAAATGATTTTGTCATTCGAGTAGACGATCGCAAGATCAAACGCACCTTAATGGCGGCCACAAGGTCAGAGGCATAGCTCTGAGGGGTACCCTCGTGGTTATCATCGACATTTTTCTCAACCATTCCGGTATCTGAAATCAGACAGCAGTGTCAACGATATTTACAGATACTTATCAGATGACGCACCCCAGGCCTGAAGACGACAACAGCCATGCTGTAGCTCAATACCAGTGGTGAGTATTATTGCACATACAACGATGACGCACAGCGTGCAAGTTGGTCTTGTCACCAGAGCAAACCGCGTCAATATCGTTTCCTCCTACCTCATACGCCTTAAATCGAGACACATTGAGAGGGATAATATCGATGATGGATCAAAGGTTACCTCGACATGCAAAGGTTGTCCGATGTCCCCGATGAACTGAGAATAATGAGTACATATATACTTTCAAACCAATTATGGGAGTAAGTGCGTACGTGATCTGGCCAAGAGTTTTCGGACTATCAAGATTCTAAACATACGTGTTGCTCACCGAGAAATTTAAGTGCCTCCGTCCTTTGGGTGGTGCTAAGAGACGTGTCTTGAACGCGAGTCGTGTAGTTTGCAATGGCGGTCACTAGATGACGTCGTGTCAGAGCGACAATTAAGGAACCAACAGCACAACGTCCGAATGCATTCCCCGTTTCCACAGTCCCGAGATTCTGATACAGAACATTGACCCTGAAGGGGAGAATCTACATGTTCGCCATGTCAAAGCTCATGCCTACATAAAATGAGAATTCAAACAGACCTTCGGCATCAACAAAGTGCAGAGGTGCAGACCATTTGTACGCCTTCTCCTCTCTGACGGTATCAGCCCACTACGGCGGGATCAATGGGCTTAGTACGGTGTTCGCGGTCGATATTCAGGACAAGAGGGCTCACTGGGGCAGCTGGTCCCAGGGAGCTATTGTAGTCGGCCTTCAAAGAGGTTTGTACAAATTTCAACGCTTGTGGAGCCAGGAACTAGATCACAACACCCATTTTTGTCAGTTAGTTGGTTCCGATCACATTCAAGTTCTGACCCCTAGACCCGCACCTCCATTGCGACATATCTATAATGATGATGAGCAAATGCTTACTCTTAAATAAATAAAAATACACACCCCACCGTCTCATGACCCAACTCTCCCCACGCTGCGGTGCCACTCAATAGAACGAAAATTGTAGCAGCGACTGTGAGCTTCATGTTGACAACAGGACAAGCTAGATGTCAGACCGAATGGTCTTATCATACTCCATACTTATGGTTTCCGCTACATGCACCATTCCACATGCTGTGTCACGGTCGAAACGTGCGGCCAAGACGTGCCATATGGTACAATTGAACGTTCTGAGATTCTTTTCAGCTACATACGGTATTGTTCTTGCGCATGCGTTCGGGGTATCAGTTGATCTTGCGGTTGATCCACCAAGGAAGACTTGATAATAATAGCTTTGAAGAAGGAAAGAATTTACTATAACATGAAATAGAGAATTTGGAGTAAGTAGCATGGATGTGCGCATGCATGCAGCACGACTCGGATCATGATGGCCACATGGAGTCATAGTGCTACTATCAACGATAATCAAGGTGACGAACTCTCTATGTCTGATGAAAGCAACGCTGAGCGTTGGCCGATTTCCACGCCTGATTCCCGTGGGAGATCTCGGCCTTGGTTTAGTAGTACCAGTAGAGTGATTGCTACACTAGAGGCCGGCGGCGGCGGCAAGATCCCTTGCTTGAATAAGGAGACGCATGGACAAACGTTGTGTAGGAAAAGAACTAGAATAATTTAAATGTAACAACGTTGAGGTCGAGTGAAACCGAAATCATCTAAAATCACCATGCATTCCGGGAAGGTTCGTTACCGTTACGGTCGAATTCTCTGTTACTCTTCGTACTAGGTGAGTAACCCGTGCTACGCACGGGCACCCCATTAGGCATTTGCTGGTTCTGAATATATTCAAAACTAAAATATTTCTACATGGCTACACATTTAAAATTACATTAGGGAGTATCAGAGTGAGTGTTTTAATGTCATTTTGATGTCGTTTTGAAGTTGTTTTGAGAGACGGTTTTGAAACTCAAAATATGCCTGGAAATGCCTGGAAACTGTTTTCAACTCTGATAGATCTCGTTTTTGTTTTGTTTTAAACTTGTTTTAAAGCTGTTTTCGCAAACTCTGATCCATGTATGTAGTTACTAAAAACAAATTATTTGCTTATCCTTCGCTCTGCCATGCCTACAAGGACTGACCGTCAGCTGGCAACCGATAAGCTCCTAGAGCTGTTCATCACCATCTCACTGAACAGGCAGCCGTTCAGAAGGCTCACACAGATGTAGATTCTGACACATCAAGCTCATCATCCTCGTCCTCAGAGGATGAGCTGGATGCTCTCACTGCACAACTCTTGCTGCTCTCGGCCATGGTCGTTCAGAGTATCATTGCTCTTCACAGGGAGCGATACCTCAACCCACACACCAAAATACCGAAGACCGGTCAACAACTGTGGTATACACTCCATGTGTACAAACAAGACTACCCCAAGCTGTTCTGTAGCTATGTACGAATTTGGCCTGCAGCATTTGATGCTCTTGTCGCCAAGTTGCAGGACCACCCCGTCTTTCACAACAACTTGGACAACAAGCAAATTCCTGTCGAATTTCAAGTTGCTGTCACTTTGTATCGGTTGGGTCATTTTGGGAATGCTGGGAGCCTGACAAAGGTTGTGCTATGGGCTGGCTGGGGGTTCGGAACTGTTGATTTATGCACCAAGTGTGTCATGGCAGCTCTTTGTGATGAGAGTTTCCGGAAAATGGTCATGAAGTGGCCTAGTGATGATGAGAAAGAGCAGGCCAAGCAGGTTGTTGAGGCACAGACCTGTCCCGCATGGCATGATGGTTGGTGCATGGTTGATGGCACACTCGTACCTCTGTATGCCAGACCAGGGTTCTACAGGAATATGTGGTTTGATCATAAGTCTAACTACTCGTTGAATGTCCAAGTATGTGTTATGTACCTTCAGTTTATGTATGTCTCACTAATGGTACTCTTCAGCTTATTTCTACCCCAGACTTATGGATTATCGACTATGGTGTGGGCCTTCCTAGGAGTCAACACGATGCAACAGCATGGACAGAGACTCGTATCCCACAAGAGCACGCATCACTTTTTGGGACAGGCCCCATGTCTGAATGGAGATGGGCTGACTCTGCATATCCCATCCAGAGGTGGTGTATGCCTCCATACAAAAAGTGAGTTCATACACTTGATCTATACGAAGTACTTGATATTTTTAATAGACTTGAGAAAGACACAGCAGAGAATGCAAAATTCAATTACCACGTGTCAAAAATTCAAGTGCGATCTGAGCACTGTGTTGGGTTTCTTGAGGGACGCTGGAGCTCACTGCATGGGTTATGAGTTGCAATAACATCCCCACTGCACATCTGATTCACGTGCATATGGATCACCAGCTGCATCATCCCCTTTGCGATGCATCATGAGGCAAGCACATATTGGAGCCAGGATAAATTCCTGCATGCGGGTTTGAGTGCACTGGAGGAAGAGCGTTCTGTAGACACAGCAGTAGATGGCAAGGGGGAAATTTCTCACAATGTTAGCATGTTAGCATGTTAGAGGGACAGTTAAGGCACGAGCATCTGAAGGGAGAGTTGTTGTGCCATCTGAACTACTAGAACTAGATACTTGTACCAGACCAGACCATCATAGGATAGCTCTGCCCAGGGGCAATCAAACCTGTTACCCCATCTGCATAACCGACCAAAGTCCCCATTTTGTCTTGATAATGGATGGAGTTATCTGCAGTTCCCATTCCATCTGTGTAACCGATGGAGTCATCCAGCCAGTCTGAAAAGGTGGCCAGTGTGCCCTGCTGCGCGAGGGTAGAGCTTGCCGTTCCTGATTGCAGCTCCATCCCCACATCCCCAAAGAATGATAATCCTTCCACAAAGGAGGTTGGTGTGCTGTCACTTGACACAGCTGAGGAGACCCCAGATACACTACCAAGGTGGTGCTGGCACATCTCCCATTGGAACTCCAATTTCCGTGCCAGCATATGCGTTTCATGATCGTGGTCTGCTTGTTGTCATCTCTCCTCTGCTTGCAGCTGAAGCTGCTCAATCTTGAGTGCCATTTGTTGCTTGATGCACTCATGCTCAGTATGGCTCTGGAAGCTGTCCTCAGTGAGCTTGAGATGTGACTGCCGAGCTGCAGTCACCATCTCCTCAGCTTTGTCAATTGCCATCTGCCAACACTTCTGGGGTCCATGGGCTGTTGCCATCGGCTTGGGTGCAGGCAACACAGGAGGCAGCGTAACAGACTTGGATCATGGGACAGTTTTGTTTGCCAGGGGGCTGATGCCACACAGGCTGTCCAATCCAGGTGAGCCTGCACGTGAGTTCACACTGTGCTCACTGCACCCCTCATCAAAAACATTATTCATCTCCCTCCTTTCACCATCATCCACCTCCTCACTCTTAGCTTCAACCTCACCACCTTCACTGGACACCCGGTGTATGCCTAGTCCAAGGGCTGACAGGTCAAGGCTTGTGCAGCTGTGCATCACGGCCAACTGATCAACCAGGGGACTGGACCACATGAGGTCGTTCATGCACTTGTACCAAGGGAAGTGCTTCTTAATTTTATCTGTGCAGTGAAAGTTAGTTAGTTAATGAATTAATTTTCTTATTAATAAGCCCTCACCCCATAGATTGTCAAGTGTATTACTGGGGATTATTTCATCCTCATGGTCTTTGTCAATAAGGCCCATGCTGGTACCGGTAAGCATAGTGCGACACTCCTGAAAAGATTTCTTGAGGCTATGAAGGAACTAAGTCTAAAAACAAAAGACCACACAAGTATAAACTCACACATTAATGCGGTTCTTGACCACATCACCCAACCTCACAACATCGCCTCTGGCCCACTGCCCAGAGCTGTCATCAATGAGGAGGGTCTGCACAATTGCCCGGTGGTGCTTGCAGATGTTCTTTCCTCCAGTTTTCACTGCTCCTTCAACCCCTTTATCAAATCCAAAGGCTACCTTCCATGTTGGATTCTCCTCAATGAGTGTCAGTAGACAGTCTGTGTATGGGTGCATGGACTCTTTTGCCCAACTGCACACAGGTATCAGTGAGTGTGCAAATCAATGGTAGATGAAATACATACTGACCTGATATTTTTCATCCTCTTATCCTCACCATCACTGTCCACCTCTATTACCTTGCTCTCCGCCATCTTCTTCAACCGTTTGACACTTACATAACTCTTCTTTTTTCCAACGGCAGCCTTCCTTTTTTTGCCTGCCTCAACCTTAGCAATCATGAGCCGTGCATTGATCAGTGCTGTGGGTGACACTGGGGATGAGTTCAGAGTGTCAGCCTTTCTCTTCTTGTGGCTGCGAGGAGAGTGGGGCATGATGGTTAAGACAACACACCAGACTTTGAAAAACTGATGTTGGGTCAAAAAGTGACTAAGTACCTAAGTTAGGTAGAAACCTAAGTCAGTTAACTAGAGTACTGTAGTATGGTATGTAAAAAAGTTTCTATTAGAATAAAATCTAGAACGAGACTAAAACGAAACTCGTTTAAAGCCAGTTTTGGTGAAAACGGCTCAAGAGCTGTTTTGGCAAAAAGCTGTTTAAACAGACTTAAAACGAAAATGCAAAACGACATTAAAACAGGCCACTCTGATACTCCCTATTATTCCTGTGTATTCACACAGCCATTTTTTTTCAAGTTGTCCAAAGTCACTACTTATCAGAGTTAGCAATACAAATACTTACTCAAGTTGGATGATCCTTTCAGCAGTTTTCAGTCAAGGTGCCAGCTGAACATTTGATCCCAGGCCATTTTGAAAAGAGATTATTAACTATGGCAATGAGTTTATCAGATAATCAAAATATGTATAGCACATAATTATGGCATAATTAGTGGCTATAATACCAACTAAAAATACAAAGTTTTGGAGCTTATATTTTTTCCAATTCCCTGCCAGACTCAGAGTGAGACAGATAAAATGAAAAATGGTTCCAATTCTTTTCTTTCTTAGATAGTATTTTTGTCACTAATTATGCCATAATTATGTGCTATATATTTTTTGATTATCTCATAAACTCATTGCTGTAGCTACTAATCTTTACAAAATGTGCTCAGGGTCCAAATTTGGACTGGCACCTTATGTAACTTGTGCAACCTGCTGTGATATTTGTTGTCACAGCACCTTCATTGTCAAGTGACCAGTGCTACACATGGCACCCCATTATGACTTTGGTGGATTTCTATATTTGCCAATGCTTGTATTTTTATCACATATTAAATATCACATGCCACATGGCCTCACTAATGCTTGGCAATTTTTCTGCATTGTTCTATCAAAAAGTCAGCAATATGTCCAATAATTTGCATCTCTGATTTTGTACACAGATTTTCCTGTTTGTGATTTTTGTATCAGACATGAGTTTTTCAATTCAGATCTAGATTGTTCAAATCAGACTCTAATATTGCCTGATTTGGACTTGCATAGTCTAATTCAGAGTCAGATTATCCATTTGGATTGTTCAAGTTTGCTTGAACCAGAATAATTCAGGTTGTCCAGTTCATTTCAGAGTGTCAGATTCAGAATTGGATTGGCTGGTTCAGGGTTGGATCATTCAATTGAGCATTGGATCTGCCAGTTCAGAGTCAGAGTGGGTGGTTCATGGTCAGATCATATTGTTCAGAGTTGGATTGGCTGCTTCAGAATCAGATTGGCCAGATTGGAGTCAGATTGTCAGATTTGGAATCAGAACAGATAGTTTAGTTGGATTGTCCAATTTCAAGTTGATTCAGAATCAGTTTGGCTGGATGTTGTCAGATTATTTGAACATCAGACTGTCCAATTCAGAATCTGATTACCCAATCAAATGTCAAATTGGTTGATTCAGAATCAGGCAATCCAATTAGGAATCACATTCATTGATTTGAGTAACTTGAGAGTCTTGGATTGGATTATTTCATTCAGAATCAGACACACTGGGGGCATGAGCATATTTTTAGTGTAAAAAATGTGATAAAAATGCTTTTTCCTTACAGATTATTCATTCACTGTTCTGGTTGAAAGGAAAAACCTGATGGATAAATGTTTATCCAATGGATAATCATTCACCCATAGGCAATATATAACAACTTTTCTGAACCGAAAAGGCAATGAAAAAGTCAATGGACAAGAGTTTATCCAATGGATAATCATTCACCCATAGGCAATATATAACAAGTTTTCTGAATCGAAAAGGCAATGAAAAAGTCAATGGATAAGAGTTTATCCCTTGGATAATCATTCACCCATAGGCAATATATAACAAGTTTTCTGAACTGAAAAGGTAATGAAGAAGTCAATGGATAAGAGTTTATCCCTTGGATAATCATTCTTCCATATGGGGTAAATGTTCTGCCTATGGCAGAATGATTATCCAAGGGATAAACTCTTATCCATTGACTTCTTCATTACCTTTTCAGTTCAGAAAACTTGTTATATATTGCCTATGGGTGAATGATTATCCAAGGGATAAACTCTTATCCATTGACTTTTTCATTGCCTTTTCGATTCAGAAAACTTGTTATATATTGCCTATGGGTGAATGATTATCCATTGGATAAACATTTATCCATCAGGTTTTTTCTTGCAAAAACTAAAGAAAAATGTTGGATTATTCATTGGCTAATAGTTTTGAAAAATCTCATGAAAATCTCATATATTTTACTAATTTTATCACCTTTTTTCTACGATGAAATCTTGGATAAATTTTGGTTCTTTTCTGTTGAAAATGTCAATGAAAATCAAGATTGTCCTTGCATTTTTGTGGCATGAAATCAATGAGTAAATTCATTATTTATCACATTTTACATCCATTTCCCATGCCTAGAAATGTGAAGTATGTACCAGATTTTCACATCCTAAAACTTGATAAAAAAGCAGCATTTTTGGGAGATTTTTCAACCAGAACAGTGAATGAATAATCTGTAAGGAAAAAGCATTTTTATCACATTTTTTACACTAAAAATATGCTCATGCCCCCAGTGACAGTCCAATTTAGACTCAGATTGACTGGTTCAGAGTTGGATTGTCTGATTGAACTTGGATTGTTGCAGTCAGACTGACCATATCAATCAGATTGGATGATTCAGAGTCAGATTAGAGTTACATCTCCCAATTCAGATTCATATTGGCCACTTCAGGATTGGATTGATGAAGTTGGAGTGTTATGAACTGGATTTCTTCTCATTGGATGTTGGAATTTGTCGGAATGTCGGAGTTTGGGATTTGGGGTTCCCGATCGGAACGTACGGACATCAGCTTCAACTTATAGGTTGCACCCTCTTGGATCCTTTGTGTCCTGGTATTTTGGAAGTCGGGATATCGGAGAAAGTCAGGGAAGGTCGGAGGAGTCAGAGAACGGAAGGTTGGATAAGACTTAGAGACAGAAGTGAGAAGATATTGAGTCAAGTTTGGTTAATATTCGAACTGAAGAATGAAGTACATGCAAGAGTCATATATAATGAATAGATACAGTCTGAGTTGGATAGATATGAAATGTGGAAATCTGAAATGGAGTGAACATGGGATCGGAGGTAATGGTGAATGTGGATATAAAACTGAAGATGTAGATCTTGATAAGAAATGACTAAATATAGATGGAACAGGGATAAGTAGAATGGGTAGAGCAAATTGGAAAACATATCGGAATTATGAATCAGAATACGTTGGAGAAAGGCAGAAAAGCTGGGAATGAATATGGATTCTAACAGTATCTCCTCTTTAAGGCTGAGCCCTTGAGGCCTAAGATCAGCGTGGGAAGTTTGGTTTGGTGATTAAGCAGGACCCTTAATGTGATATCTAAGAGTGACGGATGGGGTTCAACTTGCCAGACTTCTGATCCTCTTATTCCTACTCCTCTCTAAGCTCAATGTTGATGCTGCCGATTATCTTGCTTGAAGACCTTATTTCTGAAGATGAGTCAGGATCAGAAAACAATCTGGAGGTGCAGATTCATGAGATTTCGGAGTTGCAAAAAGAAGCAGTGAAGAAATTAGAGCGGAGAAAGTCAGAACAAAAAATGGTGCAAAAAGAGGAGAGGAAGGCTGAAAAGAAATCGGAGGGAAAATCTCAGGGAAGGAAAAGTGATGTGGTGGATAGAACCATTACTCGTCGGAAGGTGCACGAATCTGCAATAAATCAGATCAGGCACGAACAGTATTGTTGTGCAGGATGTCGGGTTTGGGACATGTTTTGTTCGCCGATAGTGGAAGGAACAAATGGGACATGCGATGAGTGCACAAGGGATGGGAGGATGTGCCATCGACCAGGAGTATTGGGATTTGCGGAAAAAGTCGCAAAAGGTATGGATGTGGGTGAGGAAGGAATAGCAGAGTTGCTTTTGAATGAAATCTGGGAGTTGTGGAAATCTGTCGATCGTCATGCAAGTTCCATGTGGGTACACACCGAGGAGATGCAGATTCTGACTGGATGGGTGCAAAGGATGGTTCAGCACCAGGAGTGTGAATTGGAAGTGAGGATGGAGGAAATGGAAAGAGATGAAATATGGGAATTGGAATTGGAGGTTGAATTGGAATTGAGCAGAAAAGCGAAGCGGGATTTCTTGGAACAGATGGAAATGTAATTAGAGACTTGAATACGGAAAATATAGGAAAAAAAATGAAAAAATGAAAAGGAAAAGGTAAGGTGGGATTGGGCTGGGTTTATTGGGATATGCTTTATGGAAGTCTTCAATAATTTCTGAAGTGTTGCCTAATTCCGTAGTGGGAATCCATGAAGTTTCTTCATTGGTACCTTGATAGCCTGTCCAGCCTTCAATAATAGCTGGTGGGGGTGGAGGCTGTATTCGGTTCAGAATTTCGTTCGGAGTTGCGGGTTCTAATATGGAGACATGGAACGATGGGTGAACAGCATGCATACTGTCAGGTAAACAGAGAATGAAGGCTCGATTACTGGTACCTGTGGGTGCAATGATCTTAAAAGGTCTGAGGTATTTTTCAGCGAGCTTCTTTGAAGGTTGGGTTGTGTGGAAAAATTCGGCTTTGACGAAGACTTTGTCACCTATGTTGAAGTCCAGAGCTGGAGAATGCTTCTTGTTTGTGGGTTCCTTGTATCAGGATTGCGTGTTGGAGATTCTCCTTTGGAGTTCCTGGTGGAGTTCATCTAAGTCGACTGTGAAGTCTTTTGCGCAGAATGAGACAAGATCACGTTCAGGATGGATGGAAATGTCGGGATTGTAACCTTTGTTAGTGAAGAATGGAGAAACTGTTGTTGTGTTCGGAGCATTGTTATAGGTGAATTCTGTGATCAGAAGAAGTTCAGCCCAATTCTCCTGTTGATAGTTACAATAAATTTGGAGGTATTGCTCAAGAGTCTGATTTGTTTGTTCGGTTTGTCCATTGCCTTTGGGGTGATAACCAAAAGTGAAGTGGAGATTCATGTCTAGTGCCTTTCCAAGTGTGCAGAAAAAGGAGGACACAAATTCTGAACCTTGATCAGAGGTTATGTGAGTTGGAACACCGTGTTTGGAGAAGACGTGGAGAACGAAAAGCTGAGCGAGCATTGGAGAAGTGATCATCATGACTGTCAGGATGAATATAGCTTGTTTTGTGAGTCTGTCAATGATCACAAGGATGCTGTCAAAATGTTACATCTCAGATTCAACTTCCATTATTCTGAGGTTTTCTGCATCCCAATAAGCCCTTTTCCGCTTATTTCCGACATGCCCCCATTTATCATTCTTAGTCACGATTCTATTTTGATATTATCCCTGTACTTATCTCGATTTCCATATTCACTCCGACTCCAGAACTCCATATCACACACCCTTATCTTTCCATTTCCAATTTCAGAATTCCACATGTTCCTTTAAATACGCTTTCCCTTGCTCAAGCTTTCTTTATATCTCGTGAAACTCATTGTCTTGCTATAACTCGCCATATCCTGTTGTACCCGATATATTTTGTCAACCCTATATCATTATATCTTTTCTTACACTTCATCACTCCAAGTTCTATCTGCAATAAAGCCTTAAAGTCTTTCAACCTTTATTTGGTATTCTGAGTATTCCGATTCCAATGTTTCTGACATTCCGAAACCCACTCCTTTGATTACACTCGCTTTTCTGTAAAGCTAAACCTTTACTCGATATTCGTTTATCATTAACCCTATCTCCTCCCACATTGGTTATTCCGATTCCGAATATCCAAAATCTCCCGCTCATCTCCGATAAGTCTTAACGTACTATTTGTCACTGATCCTTTCTGAATAGACCTGACCATCGGAACTCTGATAATTCCGTCCAGTCTTCAGTCTGAAATACCAGGGCACTAGAAATCCAAGAGGGTGCAACCCATGAGTTGAAGCCAACACCTGTATAGATCAGGCTTCGGATCTCCAACTTCCAAGTCATCCAATATTCCACGCATTTTTGAATATTGCGACTTCAGATTTCAGTCAAGGAGAGTTCCAACCAAACCCGACCTCACGTCCAATCTGGTCCTTACAGTAACACAAAACCCAATGAAAGCGGAAGCAGCTCAATGAAGTCCAAGGATATGGAATTCCATGGTCTGGGCGGAATCAGTAAATGCTTAAGGAATCTGTAGGGCCGATGTCATTGGGATTTTGATCGCATGCATGTTGTACAGGATTTGACATAGGAAATCACGAAGCGCGGAGTTTTGGCCATGTATATTCATGTCGGATGTTGCTGAGTGTCTTGTTTTGTCCGAAATGTCCAGAGATTTGATGATTGTGCAGATATTGTAGAATGCGGAGTTGGAGGTTGTTAATGTTGTGAATGTAGATTTGGTCATTGAGTCGGAGAAGTCCTTGAGGATCGACTGACCATCGGGGTGTTGGAGGGTTTGCAGGATAGTTGGAGATTGTGGGATCGGAGGAAATGGATTGTTGGATTTCTTGGTGAAGTTTCTCAAAATCCATGATGGAGGGTCATTTGGGGTCAGAAGGTTGTTCATAACTTTATCCAAATGTGCATTTAATTTATGATGTAT
>MU134427.1:25197-130949 GCA_015039355.1 Ramaria rubella | reverse complement strand
AAGCCCTACAACAATGTTTTACAAGTATAAATCAACAATGATGATATAGAGTGCAACTAGACATGATGTGTATCATAGTATGTTAGATGTGCAATAAAAGTTATGGCTACATTGAGATAGGCCTGTTGAATAAAATGTGTATCATTAGCAAAAGAAAGATATTGTATAAAATTTTTACAAACTTTAAATTGTACATATGTATCAATAGTTAGTGTAAACATTAAAATATATGTAAAGCTATTAATTCTGATGTGTGATTGAGATAATGTACATTTAGTCTGCTTGTTTGCAACCTCAATACATGTGAATGACCCTCATGGTAACTGCATGGAGAATTGTGATGTTAAGAGATGTGGTTTGGAGGCATGATGACAGCTGTTCATTGGTGAAAACCAGGTGGAAATTGTGTGGATTAACGCTGGCGTAGTCACTACTCCCATCTTTAGGATAGACATCCCATGGTCTAGTTAAAGAGTTGGGTTTTGTTCTGAGTTTTCCGGATCAGAATTAGATAACAAGGTTGAATTGACATAGGTATTCCAACCATCAGACTTGTCCTCAGGTTAAAAGCTTGGTGGTGGTGAAGTATTCAAGGTTTTTGTGGTCAGTCACAATGTCAATGGTGAAGCCAGAACCTTCAAGGTAATGCTGCCAAATCTTGAAAGCTTCACAGATCACGAGTAATTCCTTGTCGTGAACATCATAGTTTGATTACAGGGCGGTAAAAGTCCTAGAATGAAAAGCTACAGGGTGAATTTTTCCATCTTCCAGAGAAATGATGGAGAGGATTGCTGCAAGGGTGTAGTCGGAAGTGTCGGATTCCACAAAGAGTTGGCAATCGGGGATCCAGTGCATAAGGATCAGGGCTGTGGTGAAGGCTTTCTTAAGGGTTTCAAAGGATTTCCGACACCCATTGCAGAAGTTCCACTTTACAGATTTGCAAGTGAGTCAGGTAAGCGGAATTGTGATGTTGGAGTAATTATGAATGAAGTGTCAGTAAAAGTTCACGAAACCTAGGAAATATTGGATGTCTTTTACTTTTTGGGGTTCGGGCCATTCTTGAATTACTTTGATCTTGTTGTCTGCCATTGAAAGTCCTTTGGGGGAGAGCATATATCAGAGATATTCTACTGTGGTCTTGTGGAAATCACATTTGTTGGACCTTGCATAAAGTTGGTTTTTTCGGAGACATCAGAGAACCTCACGGACATGTTCCTGGTGTTCTTCCAGATTGTTGGAATAGACTAAGATGTCATCCAGATAGATGAGGACTGAAACGTCGAGCATGTCACTGAATATATCATTCACGAATCACTGAAAAGCGGCTGATGCATTAGTGAGACCGAAGGGCATAACACGCCATTCAAAGGAACTGTATCGGGTCCTGAAGGTGGTTTTCCATTTGTCGCCCTCTCTAATGTGGACTAGATGGTAAACATGTTGGAGATTGATTTTGCTGTAAATCTGCGCTTTTCCAGGGCTGTCCACAAGGTCAGAAAGTCAGGGAAGTGGATATTGGTCTTTCTTCGTGATCTTGTTGAGACCGCAGAAATCGATACAAAGTCAGAGTTTGCCTAATTTCTTCTTTGAGAATAGTATTGGAGCACCATGCAGAGAAAGTGGAGGGCGGATGAATCCTATGGCTAGTGCCTCGTCAATGAAATTTCGGAGTGTTTCTAGCTCAACTGGAGATAGGGAATAAATAGTTCCCAAGGGGGGACTCTCTCCCTCTAATATCTATCAGGTCAATCTTGAGATTGTACAGTTGATGAGAGGCGAGGATTTCTGCTTTTGTCTTGCTGAAGACGTTGGAAAAGTTGTGATATTCCGATGGAACACTGTTGAGATTGGCTCTCAGATCGGGATTTGGGGAAGCGTTGATGATGGAAGCAGATCTTCCTTTCGGAATTACGCATAACTGAAAGATCTCCTCATTATCTAGTTTGCAAAGGTGAGTGAACACGGAAGCAGGGACTAGGTCGATAGGTGAGTCTTGTTTGGATGTTGGAGGGGTGTCTGTGCGATCGAATTTCGGGATTCCGGAGACTGCAGAGGCAGATTTCACGGAGAGTGACATCAGCATTGAATCTTGCTGCTGAGGAATGCAGAACGATATACTGCCCAATACCCAGTCAATCAACAGATTATAGTGGGTGAGCCAGTTGTGTCCTAGCACGATGGAGCAGCTAGAATCAAGTGGTGTTACATACATAGCAACAACCTGATTTTCGCTGCATGGAAAACAGATTGGCATATTGATAGTCTGCATGATTGAGACGTTAGAAGTGCTATCAAAAAGCTTTAGTGGAATCTGCAGGATATTGTGGAAGCTTTGAAGCGAACAATGTGTCTACAAAACAATGAGTGGAACCAGAGTCCACAAGAGCTTGGATATTAGTATTCAGAATAATGTCAGAAGTCAATGGTATGGTAAGAGAATCAGATTTTGAAAGAGCGGAAGCATTGAGTTGAACCTCAAAAAATGCACAGATGGAACCAACACAGCTCTGGGTCTGTGCAGGGGTCTCAGAGCTGCTTATTATTATTTTGAATCTGTAACGGCCATAGGTTCGGCCTTGGACTCAGGTTTGCGGAGGCCGCTCAGGCCTTCGATTGAGTGTTAAGGGAGGTTCACCGTGGACAATCCTTCGCAATATGTCCGGGTTTCCCACAGAACATGCAAAGGTTTTGGTCCATGTGTCACTGCCTTTCCTGCTGGGTTAGTTTTCCATCTTTCCCAAGCATGTTGGAAATATCTGGAGTTTTTCAGAAATTCGACGTGGAGGACTGAGGTTTGGTGGAAGAGGCGGAAGCCAAATTGTTGTGGTTGTTCCTCATCTTCTGCGACTGGTTTGATCGGGATTCTTGCTTGGCTGATTTGCCACTATTACCAGGGTAGTTATTGTTGGAAGTGGTGGCACAGTTGACCTGGCCTCGTCATTCCCAATAACGGCTGTCGATGGTTTGCGTGAGTTGTTGGAGTTCTGGAAGGTGTGTCGGCTTTTTCCTGGGTTGCAAGATTATCTTCAATATGATTGGGAAGTTTAGTATAAAAACTCCTATGAAGGGTGGCGTTGCTCCAATTGACTCTAGCAGCAAGGTGGTTGAACTCTACAATGAACTTCATAATGCATTGGTTGTCACACATTTGGAGATTGTCGAGTTCGGTTTCCACATCGCCAATGGGGTCGTAAGCTCTGAAATTCTCTCGGAGTACTGTCGTGAAGTCCCAATAGCTTGTAAACCAAGGCAGGTCTTCAAAGGTGTCGTCGTCTAAGAGTTCAGGCTCAAAAAAATCTAGAGCTGTCCCTTTTAGAAAAGAGATAGTGTAAGTGACTTTCGCTTTGTCACTAGAAAATGTCTGAGGACGGTCGCAGAAGTGGAGTTTGCATTGAAGGAGGAAGGGATGGAGCTTTTGGGAATCTGATCCGTCGAAGGTGTCGGGTTCACGGAGTTTGGTTTTTCCGGTTTGATTTTTGTTTGGAGTTCCCATGTGCTTGGCTATCTGTTTGAAAGCTTTTAGCATTGCTTTCCCTTCATCTTCTTCATCATCATCCTCATTGTTGTCAATGTTGTTGTCGTCACTGGGGTCGCCTTCTGGTTTGTCGTTCAGAAAGCTGGATCTGGGGCTTGTGATTCTGGTGACAGTATGGGATCTAGTAGAAGGCATGGTGAATGGATCAAGAATTTCAGTTCGAATATACTGTTATGAACTGGATTTCTTCTCGTCGGATGTTGGAATTTGTCAGAATGCCAGAGTTTGGGATTCAGGGTTCAGGATTGGAACGTACAGACATCGGCTTCAACTTATAGGCTGTGCCCTCTTGGATCCTTCATGTCCTGGTATTTTGGGAGTTGGGATATCGGAGAAAGTCAGGGAAGGTCGGAGGAGTCAGTGAACAGAAGGTCAGATAAGACTTAGAGACAGAAGTGAGAAGATATCGAGTCAAGGTGGGTTAATATTTGAACTGAAGAATGAAGTACATGCAGGAGTCGTATATAACAAATAGATATGGTCCAAGTTGGAAAGATATGAAGTGCAGACATCCGAAATGGAGCAAATACAGGATTGGAGGTAAAAGTAGATATGGACATAAGACTGAAGATGTAGATATTCATAAGAAATGACTACATATAGATGGAATGGGGATAAGTAGAACAGGTGGAGTAAATCAGAGAATATATCAGAATATGAATTGGAATATGTTGGAGAAAAGCGGAAAGCTGGGAATAAATCTGGGTTTTAACATGGAGTCAGATTATCCAAGAACTGGATTGTCCAGTTCTCAGATTGGTGGACTTGGAGTCAGATCATCTGCTTTGATATAAAATTGGCCCAGTGTGAGTTGCATTGTCCAATTTGGGTTACAGCTGGTTTGAAGTTAGATTGTCAAGTTGAGAATAACATTGGCTGGTCTGGAGTTGAACAATTTGTCCATTTTGGAGTTGGATTGTCTGATTTGGAATTTAATTGGCCAATTGTCTGGTTCAGAATCAGATTGACAACTGGATTGTCTGAGAGTTGGATAATCTGTCCAGTTTGGAGTAAAATTGTTCAATGTGGAATCAGAATTCTACATCTGATCATCTGATTTGCAGTCAGATTGTTTGATTCAGAATTAGACAATCCAGACTCAAGCCTCAAATTTGCTGGTCCAGAGTTGGATTTGGAGTCACATTGTCCAGTTTGGAGTTAGATTGTCTGATTTAGACATAGGTTGGTGCATTCAGACATGGATTGGCCAATTAGCCAGTTCAGAGTCAGATTGTCCTATTCATAATTGGATTGGTCAGTTCAGAGTCAGTTTTATCTGATTTGGCATTGGATTGCCTGATTCAGAATTGAAGTGGCCTGTTTGGAGTTGGATTCACAGGTTCAAAATTAGTTCGGCCATCTGGAAGTGCAGGCCCAGTGAGAAGTGCCTCGGTCCTGAGCTCAGCTGGTTGGATGACAGCGGACCCACAAAGAGGATCTGCTGTGATCCGACCAGCTGAGGAAATATGGACTATGAGGAATGATAAATCAGAGCTTGTCAGATCTCATCCCCTGGCACAGGAGCTGCAGCAGATCTCATCTCATCAGATCTGCTGTCAGCCGATATCCACCAGTTCCACCTAGACTGCTGGGGAGGGACCATATGAGATGAGGACAGACAAAAAAATATGTATAATATTATTCATACTGCCTAATAAACCAGTTTACTACAATCTGTGCCCCCCCGCCTTGCCATCCCCTCCCATGTGTGCTAATAACAGGGAAGCAGATCAGTAATAAGAATACCAAGTCAATAGCCACTTACAGAGAGGCCTTGGCATGGAACACACCAGGTCCTTTTCTATCCTACAAGACCACTGAGGATTGAGGGTCACCTGCAGGAACATTCATTTGGCTCACTGCCTCCAGCTTGATTTGAACACTTTGAAGCTTGTAGAGCTATGGAATTGCATAATTAGATCTGAGTATATATGACTGTCTACAAATATCTTTTCCTGGACCTTATATGCGGCCCTAACCTCTCCTCTCATGGAGTTTGGGTGGGTGGCAAGATAATCGAGAGCATGCATGTTGCTGTGGGAGTGATAAGGGATATACATATAAGATAAATAGGGAAATATGCCACCTTGGAGTAACCAAGCCTATTCTCGCATAACACCTCTCATGATCAATCTTTTTAACATCACATTTGGGTTGCACAGCAGCTGGAGTGTGTGTAGCTGAGTGGAAACCTGTACATTAGTAGTTCGGTCCAAGCAACTTCTCAAATTTCAACTCCATAAACTCCAGTGAGCTGTTTTGAGAAGGGGCTTGGAGCTAACTCCAATCCCAGCACCACTATCCCCTCCAACTCTTGCAACAGCTGCTCGCCGTAATTTACCCCATGCTCTTAATAAAACTTCTTAATTAGACATATTGCAACAGCTCTGGCGAATCAATTTCCGTTCAAAAAATCATATTGAATTGCAATACAGCATGCGATATCAGCAAGTGACAGGCTTCGTCAACAGATCTGCACCCAAAAGAAGTGCTTGAGGCCCTATATAAGGGCCTCAAAATGTGTGTATAATACTTCCAGCTATATTTGACACATTTTTATGACCAAGGATCCTTCTGAGTCAGCTGTCTGATATATTAACATGAGGTTTGTCGCTCCAGCACCTACTTACATGCCCCTACTCACCATCATGGCCAATAATCCGGGCACTCCTTGAAAATGTAAAGATAAAGGCTCCTCCAGGACTCCAGGGTTGCACCAGCTTCATGTAAACGAAGAAAGATTAGGGGATTTGGTGGCTTTGTGACTCAATCTTCCATCTCAGCCTGAGGCTTGGCAAAGAACATTGATACACTGGATCGCACAGGGATATGATTGTATATTTTGTGCAGGTACTGGTTACGGAAAGAGCTTGATTTTTGAGGGTGTAGCGGTGTTTGAGCAAAAAAAAACATATATAGTCATCTCACCGTTGAAGGTGTTAGAGATGGACCAGGTGCACTTCAATATAAGCATGATGAATGAGCTCACTTTACATCTGCTCTTGTGTGGTTACAAAGGTCAGGGAGGCAACTTCTAAAGGATTGGTGGCAATTCAATACATGAGGACTCGATCAAAGTGGACAGGAATATCTGGAAGCATATATGGGATGAGCATTTTGACCTGATTTATATCTCACCAGAATTAGCAGTTGGGGTCGGCTTGCCAATGCTTCATTTGTGGAAGGACTCACGGTTCAGCAAGAAACCAGGGGCAATATTTGTAGACGAAGCCCACTGCATTGACGAGTGGGGAGCTTAGTTCCACGAAGAATACCGAAGTTTGAGGGATGTTTGCAGCTTTACAGGGTTTGAGGTGCCCATTGTATCATGCTCTGCAACCATGCCAACATCCACATTCATGATCATATGGGAAAGCCTGGATTACGGACAACGGCCATTCTGGGGTTGACCCCCTCCGGGAGGCAAGAGCTCCAATTGATGTCTTCCATCATGACAAGCTGCTTAAACTGCTTAAAGTCACGTGATCATGCCGTGTGTTTGTAAATTACTGTACTATGAACACAATGCACATAGTCAAATATAAAAATAACTAATATTATGCTAAGATGCATAGAAAACTTTCTGTCAAATAAAAATGGAAATATATGTCCAAATGATGGAGATACAAAGGAAAAACACCTGGAGAGGCTCATCTAGATTGTGCAACTCATGACTGTTTTTTTAAGGGCTCAAAAATCACTCTGAGCAAGTAAAATTGTCTCAATACATGTCTGGTATCTGTGTACCAAAAATAATCTTCAACCTCAGAGTAGAAGGTGTTGCACCATTGTGCGAAGATAGTCCCCTCAGAGCAGAACTAACCTCCAAGCCTCCCCCCCAGAGCTTCTAAGCTCCGCTTAGAGGCTTGTGCTGAGCCTAGTACATTAGTTAGTGAACATGTGTTGATGGTGAATTGACATGGACTCCTTGTGTGATTTGGTGGATGCAGGGGGAGTCCATGGTTGGGCATCTGACATATATTCTGTGAGCGCAGGGAGAATATGAACCTCATGACACACCTGGGATTTTTTTAGCCATGCTAAAGATTGCCTAGCTGAGCTCGCAAACCTTGACAAGGAAAAATAACTCACAGGGGGTTTAAGATTTTCTGATGAGAGGAAAGACTACTGGTGAGGTTTGACATGAGGGGAACGACATGTGGGGAACTTACAGGATGATTTTTATGTTTGTTTGGCTGTGAAATGAGGGCAGTCACTGGTAGGGTCATGGGTATAGCATTTGCGGCTTCCGTGCCTGGAAGTGCTGCGATGGAGGTTGCAGGGGTGGGGAGAACAAGTTGAGGGTGAAATACAATGTGGTCAGAGGTTTGCTGTGAGGGAGTATGGACTGCAGGGGCTATGAATATTTGAGTGAGCAGAAAGGGAGAAAGGGAGAACAGACGAACATTTGAGATTAAGCAGGGACTTGACAGCAGGGAGTCTGAGGTTGGTGTCTTGGGAAGCATGGATGATGGTTACATCTGGTGCGCTGGTCTGCATGGATGAATAGGAATCAGGAAGGGAGATGAGAGGTGATAGATTCCAGATTCATTCCCAGCTTTTCCACCTTTCTCTGATGTATTCCAATTTTTAATTCGGATATGTTTTCTGATTGACTCTACCCGTTCTACTTATCCCCATTCCATCTATATTTAGTCATTTCTTATCAAGATCTACATCTTCAGTTTTATATCCACATTCACCATTACCTCCGATCCCGTGTTTGCTCCATTTTGGATTTCCACATTTCGTATCTTTCCAACTCAGACCGTATCTATTTGTTATATACGACTCTTGCATGTACTTTGTTCTTCAGTTCGAATATTGATCCACCTTGACTTGATATCTTCTCACTTCCACCTCTAAGTCTTATCCGACCTTCCATTCTCTGACTCCTCCGACTTCTCCGATTTCTCGATATCCCAACTTTCCGAAATACCAGGACACAAAGGATGCAAGAGGGTGCAACCTTTAAGTTGAAGCCAATGTCCATACATTCCGATCCCAAACTCCGACATTCCAACAATTCCAACATCCCGATGAGAATAAATCTAGTTCATAACAGTATATTTGAACTGAAACTCTTGATCCATTCACCATGCCTTCTACCAGATCCTGTACTGTCACCGGAATCACAAACCTTAGATCCGGCTTTCCGAACGACGAACCAGAAGGCAACCCCAGTGACGATGACAATGTTGACAACAATGAGGACAATGATGACAATGAAGAAGATGAAGGGAAGGCTATGCTAAAAGCTTTGTAACAGATAGCCAAGCACATGGGAACTCTGAACAAGGGTCAAACTGGAAAAACCAAACTCTGTGCACCCAACATGTTCAATGGATCAGATTCCTGAAAACTTCATTCCTTCCTTTTTCAGTGCAAACTCCACTTCAGTGACCGTCCTCAAACCTTTTCTAGTGACGAAGTGAAAGTGACTTATGCTATCTCTTTTCTAAAGGGACAGCTTTAGATTTTTTTGAGCCTGAACTCTTAGACAACAACACTTTTGAAGACCTGCCTTGGCTTACAGGCTATCAGGACTTCACAATGGTACTCTGAGAGAATTTCAGAGCTTATGACCCCATCGGCGATACAGAAACTGAACTCGACAATCTCCAAATGCGCGATAACCAATGCATTACAAAGTTCATTGTAGAGTTCAACCACCTTGCCACTAGAGTCAATTGGGGCGATGCCGCCCTTTGTAGGAGTTTTTATACTAAACTTCCTGATCGTATTAAGGATATTCTTGCAACCCAGGAAAAAGCCAACATGCTTCCAGAACTCTGACAACTTGTGCAAACCATCGACAGCCATTATTGGGAACGACAAGGCGAGGTCAACCGTGCCACCACTTCCAACAACAGCTACTCCGGTAATAGCGGCAAATTGGACAAGCAAGAATCCTGATCGAACCAGTCGCAGAAGAAGATGAACAACAACAACAATTTGGCTTCCTCTTCTTCCACCAAACCTCAGTCCTGTGTCGAATTCCTGCAAAACTCCAGACATTTCCAACATACTTGGAAAAGATGGAAAACTAACCCAGCAGGAAAGACAGTGACGCATGAACCAAAACCTTATGTATGTTCTGTGGAAAACCCAGACATATTGCGAAGGATTGCCCATGGTCAACCTCCCTTAACACTCAGTCGAAGGCCCGAGCAGCCTCCACAAATCCGAGCAAACCTGAGTCCAAGGCCGAACCTGCAGCCATAATGGATTCAAAATAATAATAAACAGCTCTGAGACCTCAGCACAGACCCAGAGCTGTGTTGATTCCATCTGTGCATTTTCTGAGGTTTGACTCAATGCTTCCGCTCTTTCAAAATCTGATTCTCTTACTATACCATTGACTTCCAACATTATTCCAAATACTAATATCCAAGCTCTCGTGGACTCCGGTTCCACTCATTGTTTTGTAGACTCATCGTTTGCTTCCAAGCCTCTGCTGGAATTCCACAATCTCCCACAGATTCGCTAAAGCTCAATGGCACCTTGAACATCATAATCACACAGACTATTGATATACCAATCTGTTTTCCGTCTGGTGAAAATCAGGTTGTTGCTATGTATGTAACACCGCTTGATTCTAGCTGCTCCGTTGTGCTTGGACTCAACTGGCTCACCTGCCATCCATTGATTGACTGGGTATTGGGCAGTATATCATTCCACATTCCTCAGCAGCAACACTGGAGGCATGCCAAAATTTTCCGACCCAGAAAATCCTGAGGAAAACCTCAGGGAAATTCATGGTTTTCCAAAAATTTCCAGGACTAGGAAAACAATTGGAAGACAGGATGGACAATGTGTGGATAATGATCAGGAAAATCATTGGAAAATGCCATGTGTCTCCAGTGTTGTCCAGAGAGGAAGACAGTGGGAATATGTATCATTATCCGATGGGTTTCCAAATGTTTTCCAAGAGGGAAAACCACAGGAAGTTGTGGGGTAAGTCACAGAGACAATCAAGGGAATATATATAATTTTCCTGAAGTGTTCATGCATGGAAAACCTGGGGAGAACATAGAATTCACAGGGAAGGTAAATTGTGGGAGATTTCATGGTCTCCTCAGCACATTCTAACTGGCAGAATCCAAGGGGAAATCTTAAATTTGATTATGAATTTCCAATGGAAGTCCGATATAGAAAACCCTAGGGAATCAGTGGGAAAACATGGGGAAGAATTTGGGGAAATGGAGAGTTTTCCTGTCCAGATAATTGTGGGGATCCCACCAGAATCCTGAAGAATCCACCGAAGTCCCACAGAATCTGCCAGAGTCGTGAGGGATCCACCAGAGTCCCGAAGAATCCACCAGAGGCCTGAAGAATCCACTAGACTCCCGAATGATGCACCAGAATCCAGGGGAAGCCACCAGAGTCCTGAAGAATCCACCAAATTCCTGGGGAATCCACCAGGGCCCTAAGGAGTCCTGTAGAATCCACCAAATTCCTGGAGAATCCACTAGAGGCCTAATGAATCCACTAGAGTCCTGAAAAATCCACAAGGCTGTGGAGGAATCCACCAGAGTCCACAAATCCTCTGTTGTCCGTGGAAATCCACTTTTGTCCTGATTGGTGGGTCAACAGGCACAAAATTCACTCAGATCTGGCAGTGTCTGCATTGACCTTGAGAATCCTCTGTTGTTCTTGGAAATCCACTTTTGTCCTGAGTGGTGGGACACATGGCCCCACACCGTGGGAATCACTTCCCAGAAGTGTTTGAGCACACGTGCAAAATTCATTGACATTTGGCAGTGTCCACATTGTCCTCGAGAATACTCCGTTGTCCTTGGAAATCCACTTTTGTCCTGATTGGGTGGACACATGGCCCCACAGCATGGGAATCACTTCCCAGAAGCGTTTGGGCACATGTGCAAAATTCACCCAAATCTGGCAGTGTCCGCATTGTCCTCGAGAATCCTCCGTTGTCCTTGGAAATCCACTTTTGTCCTGATTGGGTGGACACATGGTCCCACACCATGGGAATCACTTCCCAGAAGTGTTTGAGCACACATGCAAAATTCATTGACATCCGGCAGTGTCCACATTGTCCTCGAGAATCCTCCATTGTCCTTGGAAATCAATGTTTGTCCTGATTGGTGGGACACATGGCTCCACACCATGGGAATCACTTCCCAGAAGCATTTGGGCACAGGTCATTGTTACATTTGCATATAATGCCACTTGTTTCTAATTGTTCTGATGTGCTGGGGATGCCACTAACCCACCCACTACAATCCGCTGATTGACAGGACATTGGGTAGTACCTAGTTCTGCACTCCTCAACAAGAAGATTCAATTCTATGACATGTCTCCAGGAAACCTGCAAATACTGTATTTTTCCCAATCTCTGAAAATCCCGCTTTGCTGCAACATCCTCTGACCTGCCATAACATCCAACGTCAATGCTTCATGAAACCTCAACTTGCAACACAACAATATGGAAACCTTGGAGCATGTCTGATAGGAAAATCTGTTACATTGATTCTTCGAATTCCCAACAAGCGATCATCAATATTCCGCTACGCACTCTGACAAAGATCACATCTATCAGAGGGAGAGAATCTCACTGTGGAAAAATCATTTTCCTTACATCTAGTTAAGCCAGAACCACCTCGAGAACATGTTAATGAGGCTCTAGCTATAGGATTTAATCCAACATATTCCGCACAGTACATCTGTACTTCCTCAAGAACACTCCAGGACAAGAAAACTCTGAATGCTGAATCTGCTTCAAGACATTCTTCTGTTCCCAAGATTTTGTTTTCCGACCTCCAACTTCCAGATTTTCCGAATCCGACTATTCAAGATACAACGCAGTTACTCCGACTCCAAGTCTAGTCACCACTACCGAATTCCATGTTATGGGACAATAACTGATGAACCGCCTTCAGAATCAATAACGATCTCCCTCGAATGACACTGTTAAACCCCTTGTATCCATGAATACACCATCCTTACATCCTCCAACCCACGTTTCCGATAGAATTCTGACCTTAAACCATTAAGACAATATTCCAGGCTGAATATCAAGCACCTTACCAATATTTCTGAAACAAAAACCCACAAATTCCACCAAAACATCCCGATTCCTATTTTTTTCCAACACCTTTTTCTTCCCTACGTGTTTTCTTCTACTCCTTTTCCTTTTCAAATGCTTTTCCAAAAACTCTGAAAATTCCAATTCATTCCTTTCTTGTTCCCTTTCAAGTCCAAACCCTCTGATATTCTCCGAATTCCACGGTAATCTGTGATTACAACAATTTTAACTAGACAACATCAAGACCACTATCGAGGAATTTCCAAGAAACACCGCTCATTTCCTGGAAAAGCCAATAAATTCCTGATGAACCCTTCGGTCCTCCAACACTCCAAATCCTTGTATTCTACTTTCTGACACCTGAGGTAGATGATGGGACGTCTACCTTGAAGGAGGAGTAGCCACTATGTTGACAACAATCTTTCCCAATCATCCATTCCTATTCCGACTTCATTCCTATTCTGACTTTCTTCTGACAATGCTTACAACCTAACACTTCTATTAATTCTCGCTCTTACTATGCTTCTATTTACATCCCGCAATTCCAAAACCCCTTCAACATCTATGCCTTTCACATCTCGATATTTCCGACCCTCCCAAACATCTTCACAATTTCTTACAAGTCCAATCCCAATCCCGAGTCAAGTTCCGACTTCCCTCCGATTCCGATTTACCCCGATTCTCCAAGATCCTTCAACTTAATGAAACATCTTTGATTCACTGTTTCCCCTTTTTCTGATCATTTCAGTTTTTCCAATCATTTTGTTTTTCTGATTTTCAAACAACTTCATTGTCTGACAACTAACTATATTACTTCACCGAAACTCTTCCGATTTGGTCTATATTACTTTTTCGCCTTTTGACTCCTATCTACTGCACAGTTTTCTCTTCTGGCCCATTGGCCTCCAGTTCAGGCCCCGCCACTTCCCCCGATCCCTCTTCGACTTGTTTTTCTGAATCCGCATCTTCCAGATCCACCGCCTTCTGGCAAATTTCCGCCTCTGGTTCCTTGACGATTTCCACCTTTTCCAGAACCTCCTTCTCCAGTACCTCCGGAACGACATCAACATCCATTCCATTGCCATCTGCTTCCTTTGCCTTCCCTTTCCTCTTCTCTAACTCCTTCTCCGGCTCAGGTTGTGGCATGACATTTTCTGCCTCATTCCCCGGCCTGGCTTCTGACTCCAACTCCGGTTGCGGCACCAACGCCTGTTAGATCCCAGATCCGACTCGTGTTATTCTGACGTTTCACGTATTCCGATAAGCCCTTTTCTGCTTATTTCCGACATGTCCCCATTTATTATTCTTAGTCACAATTCTATTTCAATATTATCCCCGTACGTCTTATCTTGATTTCCGTATTCACTCCAACTTTGGCCATATCACACACCCTTATCTTCCGTCTCCGATTTCGGAATCCTGCATGTCTTAAATATGTTTTCTCTTGATCAAACTTCTTTAGCTTATATATCGTATCACTATCTCTCTCTTATATCGTATATCTTATACCCTTTTCACATATCTCACATCCTTCATATCTCATTACCTCAACTTGTTATTCCAATATGACTTGCAACATCCCGCCCATCCTATATCATTGAACCTTTATTACACTTCATCGCTCCAAACTTCCACCTGCAATAAGGCCTTCAAAACCTTGTTTGGTATTCTGATTATTCCGATTATTCTGATCATTCTGACAATTCCGATTATTTCCGACCCTACCTCATCCGACATTCCAAAACCCTCCTTGATTACACTTGCTTTCAAGTAAAGCTAACCCTTACTCAATATTGATTTATTGTTACCCCTATTCCATCTGCATTGGCTATTCCATTTCCAAATACCCAAAACCCCCACTCATCTCTGATAAGTCTCAACATATCATTGGCACTGACCTTCCGAATAGACTGGACCAATTGGAACCCCAATATAACTTTCCGATCTTCAGTCCGAAATACCAGGGCACTAGAAATCCAAGAGGGTGCAACCCATAAGTTGAAGCCAACGCCCATATAGATCAGTCTTCGGATCTCCGACTTCCGAGTCATCCAGTATTCTGCGCATTTCCGAATATTGCGACTACCGATCTCGGTCAAGGAGAGTTCCAACCAAATCCGACCCCGATGACAAATCTGGCATCCCTAACAGTATATATAAGCTGACACTCTTGATTTCTATAATGTCTTCTGACACCCGAATTCAAACACTTGATATTGACGACACCAACCCATCTACCAAGAATGTCATCAACCCATCAAACGTTCACAAGTACCCCAGTTTTTTCAACAAGTGCCTCACAAACAAAGACTTCAAACCCGACCCAATCCCGAGCGGCATCGACAATGCAACTCCCAACCATCCTTGTGATGACTCACACACTGGGGGCATGAGCAGATTTTTAGTGTAAAAAATGTGATAAAAATGCTTTTTCCTTACAGATTATTCATTCACTGTTCTGGTTGAAAATTTTTCCAAAAATGCTGCTTTTTTATCAAGTTTTCAGACCTGAAAATCTGATACATATTTCACAATTATAGGCATGGGAAATGGATGTAAAATGTGAGAAATAATGAATTTACTTGTTGATTTCATGCCACAAAAATGTAAGGACAATCTTGGTTTTCATTGACATTTTCAACAGAAAAGAACCAAAATTTATCCAAGATTTCATAGTAGAAAAAAGGTGAGAAAATTAGTAAAATATATAAGATTTTCGTGAGATTTTTCAAAACTATTAGCCAATGGATAATCCAACAGTTTTCTTTAGTTTTTGTTAGGAAAAACCTGATGGATAAATGTTTATCCCTTGGATAATCATTCACCCATAGGCAATATATAACAAGTTTTCTGAACCGAAAAGGCAATGAAAAAGTCAATGGATAAGAGTTTATCCCTTGGATAATCATTCACCCAAAGGCAATATATAACAAGTTTTCTGAACCGAAAAGGTCTTGAAAAAGTCAATGGATAAGAGTTTATCCCTTGGATAATCATTCACCCATAGGCAATATATAACAAGTTTTCTGAACTGAAAAGGTCATGAAAAAGTTAATGGATAAGAGTTTATCCCGTGGATAATCATGCTTCCATATGGGGTAAATGTTCTGCCTATGGCAGAATGATTATCCAAGGGATAAAATCTTATCCATTGACTTTTTCAAGACCTTTTCGGTTCAGAAAACTTGTTATATATTGCCTTTGGGTGAATGGTTATCCAAGGGATAAACTCTTATCCATTGACTTTTTCATTGCCTTTTCGGTTCAGAAAACTTGTTATATATTGCCTATGGGTGAATGATTATCCAAGGGATAAACATTTATCCATCAGGTTTTTCCTAACAAAAACTAAAGAAAACTGTTGGATTATCCATTGGCTAATAGTTTTGAAAAATCTCACGAAAATCTTATATATTTTACTAATTTTCTCACCTTTTTTCTACTATGAAATCTTGGATAAATTTTGGTTCTTTTCTGTTGAAAATGTCAATGAAAACCAAGATTGTCCTTACATTTTTGTGGAATGAAATCAACAAGTAAATTCATTATTTCTCACATTTTACATCCATTTCCCATGTCTATAAATGTGAAATATGTACCGATTTTCAGGTCCGAAAACTTGATAAAAAAGCAGCATTTTTGGGAGATTTTTCAACCAGAACAGTGAATGAATAACCTGTAAGGAAAAAGCATTTTTATCACATTTTTTACACTAAAAATCTGCTCATGCCCCCAGTGACAATGCACGGCAGCAATTTCTGACCAAACCCCGACTTTGCCAACACCGAAACGTTCTGACATCCTCGGACAAGACAGCAAGTTAATACTACAGGGGAGACAATGACACATCAATCAAAAGTTATGCCTCTCCTGTGGAAGACCTGGTCATAAGGTGAAAGAATGCCCGAGGTCATCATCCTTTGCTAGGAAAGCAAAATCCCGAACCACAACTGTCAAACTAAGTGATTCCAGCATCAAGGTCCCTTTAGAGGACCTTTCGAATCCCCAAAACTGACAGGTCAAAGACTCTCGAGCACGAATCTGTGTTCATATCTTATTTGTGCCTTACCAAGAACATCGCAGATGCTTTCCAAAAACACCCTTCGTACTTCCAACAATTCTGCCAAAACTCCAAAAATCACCCTTCTGAACAGTTTGGACCGATCATTACATTTAAACACCATCCCTTCGGATTCCCGCTTTCCGCCAGTCTCCGTCTTCCCTCACCGATGACGTCGCAACACCCAGTAGGCGATTCATGCCAATCACATCCTCCTGTTGAGCAAAAAATCCGGTCGCTATTACATTGCGTATAACCACACTTGTTTCTAATTGTTCCGATGTGCTGGGAATGCCACTAACCCACCCACTACAATCCGTTGATTGACAGGGTATTGGGTAGTACCCAGTTCCGCACTCCTCAACAAGAAGATTCAATTCTATGACATGTCTTCAGGAAACCTGCAATCCTGCGTTTTTCCAAATTTCCAAAAATCTGACTTCGCTGCGACATCCTCCGACCTGCCATAACATCCAACGTCAATGCTTGATGAAACCTCAACTCGCAATGACAATGTGGAAACTTCAGCATATTTCTGATAGGAAAATTTGTTACCTCGATTCTTCCAATTCCCAACAAGCGATCATCAATATTCTGCTACGTACTCCGACAAGATCACATCTATTGGAGGGAGAGAATCTCACTTTGGGGAAATCATTTTCCTTACATCTAGTTATGCCAGAACCACCTCAAGAACGTGTTAACGAGACTCTAGCTATAGGATTTCATCTGATACATTCCGCACAGTACATCTGTACTTCCTCGAGAACACCCCAGGATGATCTCCAAGTCCAAACGCTGAATCTTCCTCACAGACATCCTTCCACATCCAAGATTTAGTTTTCTGACCTCTGACTTCCAGACTTCCGAATCTGACTGTTCAAGATACAATGCAGTTACTCCAACTCTAAGCCTAGTCATCAATACCAAATTCCGCATTATGGGACAATAACTGACAAACCATCTTCAGAATCAATAACAAAAAGGTGCTGTTAAACTTCTCGTATCCATGAATGCACCACCAATACATCCTCCAACTCACGCTTCCGATATGATTCCGACCCTTCAACCATTAGGACAATATTCCAGGCCAAATATCAAGCACCTTACCAATGTTTCCAAAACAAACCCACAACTCCACCCAAACATCCCAATTCCTATCTTTTCCGACACCCTTTTCTTCCCTACACGTCTTCTTTCCCTGTTTCCCTTGCAAACACTTCTCTGAATATCCTGAATTTCCAATTCACTCCTCTTGTCCCCTTTCAAGTCCAAAAAATTCTGATATTCTCCAAATTCTCAGGTAATCTGTGATTACAACGATTTCAACTAGACAACATCATGTAAGATTCTGTTCACACTCGACAGACTATGCCAATATTTGATTGGGATCTGCATGTGGTGTGTATACAAGATTATCTGTCTTATGTAATTACTTGTGGACAACTGTATAGTTGTCCACTATCTACAGGCGCCCCTACTGGGTCGCTTATCTAATACCTCCTATAAACCACTCTGGTGGCTTATGTTCCTCTATTGGTAGCATATATGCTACTGTAAGAATATGCCTTCTTACATCCT
This sequence comes from Ramaria rubella, assembly GCA_015039355.1. Classification (NCBI taxonomy): domain Eukaryota; kingdom Fungi; phylum Basidiomycota; class Agaricomycetes; order Gomphales; family Gomphaceae; genus Ramaria; species Ramaria rubella. The sequence goes on along the minus strand of MU134427.1, from coordinate 112,724 downwards.
CCCCACAGACCGAACCTCAGGAAGGTTTGGGAAACTTTATGCTGATGGAGGATCAGCATATATTGGTACAGGTGCAGTCGATGACGACTGCGTGGCTACTTTGACGGTATTGTCGTAGTATATGGAGTCGGCTGGGTTGACTTCCATCATGGTGTCATCTGCTGTAGTAGCGGATGCAGGCTGAGGGGCAGATTGGGCGGAGGGTTCTGTCGTCGGCACGTCTGTACGTGCCTTCGAGCAGGGAGGCCCTCCACTGCATCCGTCAAGTGACAAATTGTTGTCCGAAGTCGACGGTGCTCCCCAAAAGCCTGGGGGGCAAGTGGGTGTAGGTATGTGAAGGCCAGTATATGTCCAGCCTTCGCGAGCGTCGAGGACCCGTTGTGCGGTCTCATTATAGCAGACTTTGCTCTGTTTCTGCACAAAATAGGGCTCAATGTTTATGAACACCCTAGCAGGATCCACGCCCACGTAAATGCCTAGCCACTGGGCTAGCTCACCGAGAGACGTGCTCTCATGAGGGCATTTCCACTCAAACATCTTCTCGACGCTGGTGGACAACAGCATCGGAAGGTCTTGCTGCCAGTTCGTACTGGCAAGCTCAGCCCATCTGTCATGGACCATGAACAGGTCCGTCAACTTTTGGAGAAAGACAAGGCTGTCTTTCTTTGGATTAATCAACTTAAGCCACACCCAGACATCAACATCTGCGAGACAGAGGGTGTTGTCACTATTCCCGCAGATAGCAGGGGATACTCCCTCCGGGGAATACTTGATGGTGTGCAACGCATCCCTGAGATTGGGAGGCATGTCATGCACCATCTCGAACGCAGGTGTTTGAGTAGCTAATCGCTGTTTGCGGTCAGCACATTTGATTATAGCACGCTGCACGGTGCTGCGCGAGATCATTGAGCGAGCAGGTGTCGAACCACGCTGTGGTTTGATGGCTTGTTTGCACCGCAGTGGGGTGTGGTGCTTTGCCTAATGGGTGGGGTAAGAAGCCTGTCTGCATAGCCGGCAGGTCACCGATGGCTGGGGAAATCCAAGCATGTAGTGACGCTGGGTACAGCGCCGCCAGCGCTCTCTGATGAGATGCTGTCTTGCGACCAGCTCAAGTAGGTCCTACCGGTGATGCACCGGTAGTAGGAGTAGACAGACTCACTGAGTCCATCATCAAGTCTGGCAGTGATGTCAGGTCGATTATCGTCGGCGCTGATGGCATCGACTTCTTGGTGGACAGTTTGTCCACCATTTCATGATTTAGCTGCCTCTCCTTGTCGAGGGCAGCGCGAACTGTGTTGAGCTCTGCTTGGAGCTTGCGTATGTCCTCTTTGTATGAGGCTACCATGTCCTTAATGAAAGGGCACGCCAGTTTGGCAAGTAATGGTGGCCAGGCCACTTTTAATGTGTGTTCGATGTCACACATTTGAGGGTCGATAAGCTGCAGTTTTGCGGCTTGCAGCAAGTGCTGCATGTAAGCATTGCACTCTGGGCAGGAGTCGCAATGGACAATGGCAATGGCATCCTTGACACCATGCACAGACCAGCTTTTCTCTTTTTGGAGAATTGTGAATTGCTCAGAGGCACTAAGGAGTGCCTCTGCTGAATGAGGTGTGTGGGATGCTTCGGCATCCATGGAGACTATTCGCTGAACACTCACACTGGTGCGAGTGTGGAGGTGGTTGGTGACTTTTACCTTGAAGCGGCGATCAAATCGTCACTTAAATGCAGAGTGAGCGCACCCGTTGCATCATGTGACCACTTTCACGTGATGTCGTCGCGTCGCACAAATCGTCGACACAAATCATGTTCATGTCGAGTCCTTTTTATTAAGGACTCATTTGTCATCTCTTTCATGCCTTATGAGGCATGATTAGGAAGCTCTAGCAGCTTCCTCACTCCCCTTAGCTCTAGATAAGCATCTAGTGCTTCTAACTCTCTGCATGCAGAGAGTGGCTCCCAGGTAACATCTCCCAATGTCCACCTTACTTGTGACTCCAGCTTGGAATTACTAGTCCAGCAATGAGCCAGGATCTCATCTACGAACCATTCTGGTTCGTCTTCTTTCCCATAGTTGTAAATATAATTTACGTCGCGACGAGGAAATCGTGCGTCGTCATTGGGTATGTGCGGTCTAATTAGACTTGCATGAAACCTTGGTACTATCCTCCGAGCCGTGAGCTTGGAAGGTAACTCAAGTTTCACGGTAGAAATGGAATTGTCCACTTCTATGACTGGATATGGCCCAATATAATTGGGCACTAGTATCCTTTCCCATCCTTTAGGTAAGGACAGGTCCTTTGTAGACAGATATACTAGCTGTCTAACTTTGTACATCGTTCCTTGACAGCATCTGGTATTAGCAGTATCTGTCTGCTGCACTCAGCTCGCGATGAGGGCATTGTGAGCATCAATCAGGTTCCACAACACTTGTTGTGCGAACTGCCATACTCCTCTGAAGGTAGTATCCACTGATAGTACCTGCCTGATATGGGGCAAGTATCCACTGTTCAATTCGAATGGTGCATATCCCATGGTCACACTGATTGAGCTGTTCAATGCGAATTCTACCATTGAGCATTTCTCGGCCCAATCCTTCTGATCACTCTGCACTACCGTGCGGAGTATTTGCCCTACAGAATGATTCGCTCATTCTGTGGCTCCATCCATCTGCGGGTGGAATGCTGTGGACATGAGCAGCTTTGTGCCCATAATGCACTGCAATTCCCTCCAGAATATGGAGGTGAATTGGGAGTCGTGATCTGATATTATCAACTCCGGTACTCCATGCAAGCGTACTACCTCTTTGAGGTATAACCACGCGACTTGTCACGCAGTCACTCTCATCGTAGTTGGCACTAGATGCACCATAGACATGAGTCTGTCAATCATGACTAGTAAGTAGTCGTGACCCTTCGGTTCTGGCAATGGGCTAACAAAATCCATTCCAATAGACTGCCAAGGTCTATCAGGTATCGGCAGGGTATGCAATAACCCTGCTGGTCGTCTATTGTCCTTCTTTGCAGCTTGACAGGCTGCACAGGATCCACAGAATGATTCTATGTCAGCTGCCATTCCTGACCACCAGTACGATCGCCTGATGTACTTGTTGGTTTTGAATTGCCCAAAATGGCCAACTACTCTATGTGCATGATCGATGATTATTTCGACCATTCTCCTCCCCTTGGAAAACACTTCCCGGGGAAGACATACTATGTCTTTATTGAACTGGTTCTTTGTCCAAACCAGTCTGTTTCTCACCCCAAATTGAGGGTGAGCCTCAGGATTTGCCAATACTTTCTTAAGTATTGGATCTGTTCCATAGCCATTGGTTATGGCTCTTTTTAGGTCAAACTCATGTTCTATGTGTGAATGTAGACTCTCTGAGTCTGCACCCGACATTGTAGCTAGTACATTGTCCTCCTCCTTACCTCCCATCTGTGTGGAAGGTTCTTTCGTTGCTTGTTTCATCTGCTGCATGTCTATGACACACTGCTCTGTTGCCTCTTGTAATCGTTGTGACCATCACACTGCAGCCATTCGTATTTCCACGAATCTATCTGTTGGGAGGAATTCTCCTTCCAGGTCTAGCCGTGCATCTGCGTCGTCGTACTCTTCTGCTGGGTGAATTTCCCCCTGCTTGTCGTTCTCGTAATAGTGTGACAGGCAGTCAGCTACCTTGTTCTCCACTCCCAGTACATGTGCTGTGGTGTAGTTGAATCTGGAGAGAAACTCCCACCAGCACACCTGTCTATTGGACAGATGCTGTTGTGTCTCGAAGTATTCGAGACCTTTGTTATCTGTCACCAGTGTGAACTGGCAACCTAGCAGCTTATCCTCCCACTTCATAAGTGCTTCAAGGATAGCAATCGTCTCGTGCTCGTGTGTTTTGTAACGCTGTTGCGCAGGACTGAATTTCTTTGATAGAAATCCTGCTGGACAACAAGTCATCCAGTCCGGACCATGTCCGTAAACTGCCCCGACTCCAGATTTGGAACCATTGGTCACAACCCAAATGGGTTCTGAGCTAGCATGATTTATAGGCTTCAGAATGGGAGCCTTACATGCTAGCGCTTTGATGGATTCAAAGCACTTATCCATCAAAGGTGTCCATTGAAACGTCCTATTGTTGCGCGCACTTCCTGATAAGGGAGTTGTATACGCTGTCAAATCTGGCATATATGGTGCCAGATACTGCACGAGTCCAAGAAATCGTTGGACTTCTTTAAATGTTCGAGGTCTTCTCCAACCTTGAACCTTCTCCATCTTATCCGCATCAGCATGTATGCCTTTGTCATCTATTATGTGACCAAGGCATTCCATACAAGGCGAATCCAAATCAATCTTGGATCGATTTCCGCTGAGGAACAAATGTGCCTCACATAGAATATCAAACACCTGTCAAAGGTGTTTTTCATGCTCTTCTATAGAGCTTGAGTAAATAAATATATCATCCAAGTATACGTGGACTGATCGACCAATTTGGTTACGAAAAATCAATGTCATGAGACGTTGAAATGTAGACAGTGCATTGCAGTCGCCAATCTGCATAACCCAACTTTTGAATGTACCGAATATGGTTGCAAAAGCCGTTTTGTTGACGTCCTCATCGACTACATGTATTTGTTCATACGTGTTGGATATGTCAAGTTTGGATCGGTATGCAGCACAAGCTACGTCGTGCCGAATAGTATCCTGGTCTGGGAAGGGCATAATGTCCTTCACTGTGTTGTCATTGCATAGATGTAGGTCTATTGCTGTTCTGAGCTTTCCATTTTTCTTCGGAATGCATAGCACTGGCGCTGCAGAACATACTGATGCTGATACCCACCAACTAGCAGTGGTATACCAGTCGACTTTGTTGATTAGTTCATTTCGAAGTGCTTCTGGGCACTTCGGTAATTGATAATGAAACTGTTAGGTTTCATCCACAAACTTAATTTCGTGGTTAATCTCCCTCCAAGGAGGAAGTTCTAACGGCACACCTCCAAAGAGGTCTGCGTACTCTAGTTCCCATCTTTCCCTTAGTTTGGGAAAGTCCTCCGTCGTCAATGACAGTGGCTCGGTGCAAGTACATCATTCATCAATCCCGTCAGTACATTGGTCGAGTAGACCAAAGTCAATTTTTCTTGGGTTTTCTTTCCTTTTTGTCTTGTCTTGCCTCCCATTTGGCGAGCTCGTGGATGGCTCCATGTGCAATGAGGAGCCAGTCTTGAATCACGGTTTGTGGCTCATTAGATTAGGCTTAAGACTTGCAATTCGAGTCTTACCTTCATTTGGGTTTTTATAGTCCCACTGCTCTTCCCAAGCATTCGTGTGGTTCAGAATTATTTCCATTCCCATACAAATGGATCCCTTGTCTCTAAAGTCGAGGGATATCCCTAATCCACATAGGAATGGTGTTTCTAGTATTGCGTCATAGTAATCTACGTTTGCTATATCGAAGTATTCCTCAATATTACGTTCACCAAAGTGAATGTTGGTGTGTGTTCCGTAGTTGATGGTCGACTTACTGCCGACACATGCTAGCTGTAGACCAATTGGACATTCAAGTTCGAACGTCTTAATGCCTACAGCACATATGAAGTCTGGAGAGAGCATGAATCCCTCACACCCACTGTCTAGCAAACAGTGGGCTCTGACACCACCAATCTCCCAATACCCAGAGATTGTTTGGTTGTCTATACGCACCCATTTGGGGCGCATCTTATCATGCGGTCTGAACCAATGATCATAGACAGGCTCAATGGTCTTGTCTATGACTCCCACGTGGATGTGGAAGTCCTTGTTTCAACTTAACCCACCACTGACAATGGTAGTTGGTGTCTGCGCCACATATATGTGCCGCCTTTCCTCATACAATCCTTCTAGCGGATGTACTCCGTCTGCTTGATACGAGCTTTGTGTTCTCATATCGTCGTCATCATCCCATTCATAAGGCATGATTTCCGACTGGTAATCCGCAACTATTTCGCTGATCTCATTCTCATGGTTGTCCTGGATGTCCATTCGCTTGTCTGGTTTGCCACTTTGTGGCTCCTCCTCCCCTTCATGAGCAATCCCTGAGTGCTCAACCACTTCTTCCAACCATGCACCTGCTATGCACAGTTTGTTCTTCCACTGCGGGCAATTCGGCTTGATATGCTCAACTTGTCCACACTCATAGCACGTCAACTCTGTGCTACATCCTTGACCCCCTGGACCTCCAGAAGGTTTCTGTGGAGGACGAGAAGCTACTACAGCTCCAGCTCCAGCTCTCTGCGTAACCTGTACCCCTGTTTGGGGTACCATCGGCCTCGTTTCCATTTGAGGTTGAGCATCCAGCAGACGATATATCGTGTGCTTTGCCATAGGATGGCTTCCTGCATTATTGGCTCAAGACGAGCTTGGCATAGCCTGGTTTTGACTAGCTGTCGAAGTTGGCTTTGCCTGCGGCGCGTGAGTGCTGCTAGTCTCTGTTTTCCGCAACCCAATGTCATATCGAGACGCATCCTCTACAGCCTTTACGGCTTCATATAACTCAGTTATTGAACTGAATTCTGTCGTGTAGCCTAATTTTAAGACTTCATGATGCAGTGCTTCTCGAAGCGCTGCTAAAAACTGTTTACGAATCATATACTCATCTGGCAGATGTATCATCTGCGCTGCATACTTCGTAATATCGTTCAGTAATTTCTGAACGGTTCTGGTCCCCTGCACAATTGTGTCAAACTTATTCGATGCATGCCTATGTGTGAGTGCATGAAGGAATCACTGTTGTAGCCCAGCGATTGCACTCTCCAGAGTCCAGTCAATTACAACTTGATTATGACGCTCAATATTTCAGGCGTACCATTCCAATGCCTCGCCCTTGAGGCGAGTGCCGAAATAGTTTGACTCAAGTTCCATACTGGATGGTCCCAGTAGACTATTCATGCCTAGCCATCTCAGAATCCCTGAGACAAAGTTCTTGAACTCTTTGAGATCTGCTCTCCCAGCATATTCTGCTGGATGAGGTAGTTTTACTCTGGCTTTGGCAAGCACAAATTTGTCTGGCTCACTGTCCTTGTGTTTCTCAAGGGCAGCTTGCACCATCTTTGTGACTCCATCTACATACATAGACAGATTTCCTCCTACCTCCTGGATCCTCCTTTCAGGATCTGTGACTGCTAGCAATACCGCACGTGGTATCGCTTGTATCTGCCTGTGTGGCCGGGGGATCCGGGGGATGTGACTATTCACGTCCTGCTGCACTGGCGGATCGATGATGTCTTCATCAATCTGATACAACGGTCGATGTTTGTCAGCCATTGGAAAAGCATCCCTCAGCCTATAGCTGCTACTGAGGACAGATTGTTTTGGAAACTGTGAACTCAGAACTAAACGTTGGTGTAAGGTACACAATCAAGTTTAGTCTAGCCACTGATAGTGTTCAAGGGGATATCAACCAAAGACTATTTTAACAGAGAACCCAATTAAAAGATTCTACTCCGGTGTTCAAATAACACTATTACTTTGCAGTAACAATGCAATTCAAAGCACTTGTAGCAAGGCTACTAGTCTGGTCAAGATAATACTTGAAACTATGAGGGAGAGCGTACAGGGTTCCAATGCTTTGTTTTTATATGCAATATGGGGAAAGCAGACTTGGACGACTAGGCTCAAGGTCGCAACAATTGAATGGCTGTTCAACTGAAGGACTAAAAGGATAGCCAAGAAACAAGGAGCAAAGGGACAAGACCAACAACAACAAGTTAAAACTAACTTGAGAGTTGATAAAGTCAACACTACCACAAACTAGTTAACCAGGCAAAGGCCCTACAAGCAACAGTGCCCAGATAAGATAGAGTGTGGTAGCTTTGTGCTGACACAAGCTAGTAATCAAGCTAAGGCCCTACAAGCAACAGAGCTTGATTAGATAGAAAGTGTACTACACCCCAACACTAGTTATTTGATTAGACTTAGGCCCTACAAGCAACAAAGGCTAATCGAATAATAGTGGTGGTTGTTACCAACACAAGCTATTAATTTAACTTTGGCCCTACAAGCAACAAAGCTTCAATTAAATAGAAGTGATGATGGCCAACACAAGCCAGCAATTGATATTTGGCCCTACAAGCAACAAAGTGTCAATGAGATGGAAAGTGGTGGTTTGCTTACACAAGCTAGTAGTCTTTAACTCTGGTCCTACAAACTACAGAGCTCCAACTAAAGCAGCAAAAAGCTGAAGAGATTGTGCTTCACCCCTGCAAGGTGAGAGGCAGACTGAAAGAGGCTCCTACAGAGTTTTTCAGCTAGGTCAAGTTCTTCAGGCTTGAACTGATCTGATAGAAGACTCAGGCTTCAGGCAGAAGTGGGGTGTGAAATGTGTGTGTGTGATTCCTTTTTGCAAGGCTACCTAGAGCTATACTTATAGCTTTACATCTGAGACACCCTAGATGCTTTAGGAAGGTCTAACAATAGAATGGAAGCTGCTGGAAGGTTCTGGCAGCTGCCATATATGGTTAGAATCTTCCAGAAGCTTCTACACTATTAATATGAAGCTAACTATTGGCTAGAGATGACTATGATGTCACTAAATTACTGACTCATGAATAACTATGATGCTGAAATGATATCATAGCATTCAGGCTCAGATTTGGGGTTGTAGTGACGTCATAATGTCTCTAGCTAATTAATATTGGATGATAAATAAGAAGTCACCTGCTGTGGAGCTAATTAATGATCCTGCTGACCAATGAGTTGGCTTACCTCAGCTGCTGAGTTACAATAATGGTAATTGTTGGTCAGTAGCTGAGTTGAAGCTGTGTTACTGATTTGGCAAGTATTAGGTCAGCGACCCAAGTTGTGGACTTTTGTGGATCATTAATAGTGAACCCAGCAGCAGTGACAAGGAATAGAAATATAAAGAGAACCACTGATCAGAAACACTTGGAACCCTATAGGCAGATTCTTGAGACTATAAGTACATTATAGGGATCCATAACACAGATCGAGCCACTCTCACTGACTCGATCAGTTTATTGAAGGCTTCGCCTTTGATTCCTACAGTATAAGCCTCTTCGACTAGCTTATCTGCGTGTTGAGCACGGAGTTCTAGCGCACGGTGTTTCCGTGGCAATGCCTTATGTTTGATCCTATCCCAGTGATCGAACTCACATGAGTGCTAGTCTAGTGCTGACGCTGTCAGCATCAGACTTCATCATCTCCCGCAGTGACTGTTGGGTCACTGCTTTGAGCACTTCTCGCTCATTATAAGTTTTTTTTGATCTGTGAATTCCTTTGCGGATATTTTCTCTATTGTGAGCATCTAACTCGTGATCTGTCTCCTCCTCAGTACGCCAGCATGTACTATCGCTGTCTTGTTCTATCGTCGCACTAGGTTCTTGAGGACCACTCCTAGTGCTCGGACCAGCTGGAGGCAGCATCCTCTGTCTGTCTCGTCTCCTGCGAGCCTTTTCTGCCTCACAGTCAACTTCACAATCCCTATTGGGATTGTTGCCACACTCAGGGGCCTTTCCTCGCAAAGGTCCCCACACTTCTTCCTCCAGGGACTGTATTAACAGTTCCATACCATCTCCTAAGGTCTGGAGTTGGTTTGCGGCATCGTCCGCTGCACGAGCTGCCTCAGCCGCTCACTGGCTCACTTCACACGTAGTTTCTACGCATTTATGGCTCTCCTTGAGAGTCGTAATTATCTGGGCAATGTGTCCAGTTGTACATTCATATTGCCGGGTTTCTTCCTCTCAGCATGCCGACCTTTGCTCCATCGTCCCTGATTGGGACAATGAACTTTGCGGTCTGCGATGTTTCTGACCATATGGGAGCTGCAACATTCGCACCCCCAGCAACTCATCCATGTCACTCGTTGGCGGTTCTCTCGACTCATCAAGAGATGATCGTAACTTCGACCTAGTCAAGGTTCTTCTATTTTTCTTAACAGACGATATATCGTCTGTTTCTGACTTGTCCTGTGCGGATCTTCTTCAATCCGCCGATTCTCGCTTTCGACTCCTAGAGTCAGAAGCTACGGGTGTTGTAATGATACGAGGACTTGTTATCCTCATTGGCATTCCCGTTCACCTGTCCACGTCATGGGCAGGCTCAACTCTCCTGTCTGGGCCCTTGGCTGTGGCCCCAGACATATCTGGATCCCCTCGGGATCTAGGTGTTTGGCTTCGATTCCTTATCGATGCCATAGATCTACGGTCTATCAGCCACACTGTGGTATTCTTCTATTGATTAGAAGAATAAACAGTAAACGGTTGTTTACTGTTTCCAATGATTTGGGTGAGTGGTACTCGTCAGTTTGGGTAAAAAGATTGGTTGATCTGTTTCTTTTTGTTATCGCAGTGCTGCCAAGATTGGGAGTCAAAAATGTGTAAGATTCTGTTCACACTCGACAGACTATGCCAATATTTGATTGGTATCTGCGCGTGGTGTGTATACAAGATTATCTGTCTTATGTAATTACTTGTGGACAACTGTATAGTTGTCCACTATCTACAGGCACCCCTACTGGGTCGCTTATCTAATACCTCCTATAAACCACTCTGGTGGCTTATGATATATGCTACTGTAAGAATATGCCTTCTTACACATCAAGACCACTATCGAGAAATTTCCAAGAAGACACTGCTCATCTCCTAGAAAAGCCAATATGTTCCTGATGAATCCTTTGGTCCTCCAACACTCCAACTCCTTTACCTACCTTCTGACGCCTGAGGTAGACGATGGGACGTCTACCTAAAGGGGGAGTAGCCACTATGTTGACAACTTATGTATTCCAATCCCCCAGTCCTACTCCGATCTTTTTCTGACAATTTCCACCCCAACACTTCAATTCCTTGCTCCTACTAAGCTTCTATTTACTTCCTGCAATTCCGAAACTTCGTTGACATCTATGACCTTTCACATCCCGATATTCCAACCCTCTCAAACTTGTTCATGATTCTTACAAGTCCTATCTTGATCCCGAGTCAATCCGGACATTCGTCCAATTCCAACTTACCCTGACTCTCCGACACCCTTGGACTTCAAACATCCTTGATTCACTGTTTCTCGTCTTTCCGAGTTTTCTGTTTTTTCCAATCATTTCCGTTTGTCTGATCATTTCCGTTTTTCCAATCATTTCATTTTTTCTGATCTTAAAACAACACGAAACAACTTCATTGTCTAAAATGTTCTATATTACTTCACTGAAAACTCTTCCGATTTATTTACTTTTCTCCTTCCGACTCCTATTTACTGCATTGTTTCCTCTTCTGGCCCATTGACCTCCAGTTCAAGCCCCACCATTTTCCCCGATTCCTCTTCAACTTGTTTTTCCAAATCCGCATCTCCCGGATTCACCGCCTCCTGGCCAACTTCTGCCTCCAATTTCTGGCTGATTTCTGCCTCCTCCGGAACCTCCTTGTCCAGTATCTCCAGAACGACATCAACATCCATCCTGACGTTGTCTGCTTCCCTCGCCTTTCCTTTTCCCTTATCCACCGCCTTCTCCACTTCCAGTTGCAGCCCGACGTTTGCCCCCTCATTCTCCAACCTGGCTTCTGACCCCAACTCTGGTTGCGGCACCGACACTCCGTGGTATGTCTCCCACCGCTTCTTCTGGAATTTGAACTCAATCTCCACAATCCTGTGCGACTTCTTCAACGTAGCGTTGAAGGCCACCATCCCCTCCACATTGTAGCAGAGCCACTTTGTGAGGGAATTAATTGTTTTTTGGAGCCCGCGGATTTCCACCACGAGCCCCACATCCTCCGCTTTGTCCTCTGTGTCGTCCTCCATTGCCCACTCCTTTCCTTTACTCTTCCCCGATGACGCCACCCCTTCCCGATCCGCGACCGCTTCCACCCGATGTTTTTTCGTCGCTGATCCTGGTCTGGCCTCTGCATTCTCTCCCCAAACCTGCCTGGATGCCGGCAGCAACGACTTCCCCGCCATCTCTGCCGCAAAATCTGCATCACCTGGCCTCGTGCACTTCTTCTGATCATTTTGACACCAGATGCAGGCTTGCTTCCGTGATTTTCTGGTTCTCCACTCCTTGTCGATGCACTCCAGCCCCCACATCCAACAGAGCACGCATCTATCGTTGTATTCATCAGCCTCTGACCAGACGTCCTTGAGATGCCGTTTGTGGCCTCCGACAAATTCCGAACCGCCTTTCGGATTCCGGTCGACCTTCCGTTCCCGATCGACCTTTTCTGGCTAGTCCGATCCTTCTGTCAATCCATCACTCAGCAGACAAATTCCGACTTACCAAAACATTTTTGAGTCAGGCTTCCTCCCACCTCAACTCCTCCCGCACTGCTCACGTCGATTTGGTTTTCTGCCGATCTGCCTCCTCCTTCCGCTTCTTCCAATCAGCATCCTCCTTTTCCTTCGCCTTCCAATCCCATTCTTCTTGCTCCTTCCACTCCTGTTCCTCCTTCTCCTTCCGATCCCGCTCCCACTGTTCCGCTGTCTCTCTCTCCTGCTTCTCCTGCTTCGCCTTCGCCCTTTTCCGCATCTTCGTCTCCAGTTCCACCCTTTTCCACTCATACTCCCTCACTTCGGCAGCAAGCTCTTCACCGGAGCTGATCTCGATCATGGAGCACATGGGCGACGATGACTTAGAGCGCAATGGTATTTTTTCTCTTGGGTGGTGGTGGTAGGGGATCAAAAAGTGATTTGCACTTCCACAAAGTGTTTTCCCTATATATATGTCCGATCCAAGATCTCAGCCTTTACGGATAACCAACACCCAACAGTTCCCATGGTATTCAATAGCATAATCAGCCTCGAGGGCTTGGCTGTAAAAGGGAGATACTGTTAGATCCCAGATCTGACTCATGTTATTCCAACGTTTCACATATTCCGATAAGCCCTTTTCCGCTTATTTCCAACATGTCCCCATTTATTATTCTTAGTCACAATTCTATTTCGATATTATCCCCATACGTCTTATCTTGATTTCCATATTTGCTCTGACTTCGGAACTCCATATCACGCACCCTTATCTTCCGTCTCCGATTTCAGAATCCCACATGTCTTAAATATGTTTTCTCTTGATCAAACTTCTTTAGCTTATATATTGTATCACTATCCCTCTTATATCGTATATCTTATACCCTTTTCACATATCTCACATCCTTCATATCTTGTTACCTCAACTTGTTATTCCAATATAACGTGCAACATCCCGCCCATCCTATATCATTGAACCTTTATTACACTTCATCGCTCCAAACTTCTACCTGCAATAAGGCCTTCAAAATCTTGTTCAGTATTCCAATTATTCCAATTATTCCAATTATTCTGACTATTCCAATTATTTCTGACCCTACCTCATCCAACATTCCAAAACCCTCCTTGATTACACTCACTTTCCAGTAAAGCTAACCCTTACTTGATATTGATTTATTGTTACCCCTAGTCCATCTGCATTGGCTATTCCATTTCTGAATACCCAAAACCCCCACTCATCTCCGATAAGTCTCAACGTATCATTGGCACTGACCTTCCGAATAGACCGGACCAATTGGAACCCCAATATAACTTTCTGGTCTTCAGTCTGAAATACCAGGGCACTAGAAATCCAAGAGGGCGCAACCCATAAGTTGAAGCCAATGCCCATATAGATCAGTCTTTGGATCTCCGACTTCCAAGTCATCCAGTATTCCGCACATTTCCGAATATTGCGACTACCGATCTCAGTCAACGAGAGTTCCAACCAAATCCGACCCTGACGATGAATCCAGCATCCCTAACAATGCCCCGTGATACATCTTCCACCGCTTTTTCCGGAACTGGAACTCGATTTCCACAATCCTATGCGACATATTCAACGTGTCATTGAAGGCCGCCATTCCCTCCACGTTGTAGCGGAGCCACTTCGTGAGTGTGTGAATCACTTTTGCAGCACCCGTGGATTTCTGCCATGAGCCCCACATGCTCCGCCTCATCCTCCATGTCATTCTCTGTCACCTGCTCCTTGCCTTTTCCCTTCCCCGATGTGCCCCCAACTTCTTGATCCACAGCCGTTTCTGTCTGATGTCTTTTCGTCGCCGGTCCTGGTCCAGCCTCTGCATTCTCCACCCAAACCCACTTGTACGCCAGTAACAACGACTTTCCCACCATCTCTGCCGCAAAATCCGCATCGCCTGACTTCGTACATTTCTTCCAATCGTTTTGGCACTGGATACATGCCCACTTCAGTGACCTCCCGCTTTTTCACTCCTTGTTGACGCACTCCAGCCCCCGCTTCCAACAGAGCATGCATCGGTCATCATCCTCATCAGCCTCCGACCATACATCCTCGAGGCGACGTTTTTGGCCTCCGGCATTTTCCAATGTACCCTTCGTATTCCAATCAGCTTTCTGATCACAGTCACCTTTCTCTGGCCAGTCCGAAACTTCCTGTCAAAACTCCTCCGATCATAATCATAAAAAGACAACTTATGGACACCTTTTTGAGCCAGGCTTCCTCCCACCTCAACTCCTCCCGCACCATCCACATCCATTCGGCTTTCCACCGATCCGCCTCCTCCTTCCATTTCTTCCAGTCGGCTTCCTCCTTTTTTTGCCAATCCTCATCCTCTTTCTCCTTCACCTTCCAATCCCGATCCTCCTGCTCTTTCCAATGCCACTCCTCCTTTTCCTTCTGTTCCTGCTCCCGCTTTTCCTCCGCTTTTCCCTCCCGCTTTTCCCGCTTTGCCTTCACCTTTTCCTGCAATTTGTCCTCCAACTCCTTCTTTTTCTGCTCATATTCTCTCACCTCCGCAGCAAGTTCATCGCCAGAGCTGACGTCGATGACAGAATGTGTGGGCAAAGTGGACCTGGTATGTGATGCCATTTGGACTGAGGGGTGGTGGTGGTGGGGAGTCAAAAAGTGTTTTTGCGTCCACAGACCGTTTTCCCCCATTTATATCTGATCCAAGATCTCAGCCTTCACAGATAACCAATGTCCAAACTTCCCACGATATTCAATAGCATAATCGGCCTTCGAGGGCTCGGCCGTAAAAGTGAGATACTGTTAGATCCCAGATCCAATTCGCGTTATTCCGACATTTTCCGTATCCCAATAAGCCCTTTCCCGCTTATTCCCACCATGTCCCCATTTATTATTCTTAGTCACAATTCTATTTCGATATTATCCCCGTACGTCTTATCTCGATTTCCATATTCCACTTCGACTCCGGAACTCCGTATCATGCACCCTTATCTTTCTATTTCCGATTTCAGAATTCCACATGTTCCTTTAAATACACTTTCCCTTGCTCAAGCTTTCTTTAGCTTGTATATCTCTTATATATCTCATTGTATATCTTGTTACTGCATCTCATTATCTTGATATAACCCACGATATCCTACACACCTGATATATCTTGTCTACCCTATATCATTATACCTTTTATTACACCTCATCACTCCAAGTTCTACCTGCAATAAGACCTTCGACCTTGTTTGGTATTCCATTTATTCCAATTATTCCAATTATTCTGACCCCGACATATTCGACATTCCGAAAACCTCTCTTTGATTACACTTGCTTTTCTGTAAAGCTAAACCCTTACTCAATATTCATTTATTGTTACCCCTATCCCATCCCCACGTTGACTATTCCGATTCTGAGTAACCGAAACCTCCTGCTCATCTCTGATAAGTCTTAATGTATTATTTGTCACTGATCCTTCCAAATAGACCTGACCATTGGAAACCCAATAATTTCGTCCAGTCTTCAGTCCGAAATACCAGGGCACTAGAAATCCAAGAGGGCGCAACCCATAAGTTGAAGCCAACACCCATATAGATCAGTCTTTGGATCTTCAACTTCTGAGTCATCTGATATTCCACGCATTTCCAAATATTGCGACTTTCGATTTTGGTCAAGGAGAGTTCCAACCAAATCTGACCTTCACGTCTGATCTGGCCTTTAACAATTGTCCTCATTGTCCTTTACGCCTACCACTGATATGTTTTGTTTTTTGGTTGCTGCTCATGTAGACTGGGATGGTGAATGATTTGGAGCTTCAGTGTCTATGATTTTACCCTTTTTCCGCCTTGCTGACAAGGACCTTTGACTGCCCATGTAGAAGATAGCCCTCTGCGTCAGAACTTGGATGCGTCAAACTTCCAAAGTGCACGTTTTCTCTGCACCGAGAAACAGGTCTTTCCGTCTCACTGCACATGGTGGTGAACAACATCAATAGCATATCTAACAGGAGAGGAACATGCATTGGGTGGATCACACATTGATCGGGAACCAAGAGGCAGACGAGGACACTGTGTAGACAGAGAGATAGTAGAAATATGGGAATTATGTAGTGTCCTAGGAAGAGTAAACTTCATAACCATCCAATTGCAGCTAATGAAGCTTGTATAAAGTGCATGATGATGATGATGAATTTGGGTGTTGCTGAGGGAATTGACACATCATTGTCGAGCTGCCTTTGGTAGAAGTCCACACAGATGCAGCAGATGTGGCGGCTGCCACAATTATTTGTGGCAGCTTGTACCTCAGCAGTACACTGATTTGCAGAGCGTGTGAGAAGCAATACAGGTGCGTCATTGGGATCACTGTTAGTACTCATGGAACACTTATGACCCACAGCTGTCACAGAGGATGACAGTTGAGCCAAGCCAACTGTGAAGCTCCCGTGTGGTGAGAACAGTCATTTTCCGCATGAGATGAATGATTGTCTGTGTGTGTTTGGTGGGATGATCAATATCCAACGGAATGTAGCCACCATTGGCCTTTTGCACAGCCAGAATGGACAGGAGCATCTTGATGACTTGTCTATGTAAAGCACAATTATTGTGCCATGCTGGACACTGCTTTTGACCAGCTTCCATGCCAGATCCTTGGCAAGGCCATTCATTTCCACATACGTCAAGAATGCCTCTTGATCAAACTGGAGCAGCAAGGAATGCTTAAGCAGGTTCATCATCACGTTTCTGCACACTGGCCTACCGTAATTCGTTGCAGCATCTTTCAGACTTGCATATTGATGAGCTCAGATATATTTTGAGCCAGGTTGGGCTGTTTCTTGGTGTTGACGACAGGTATCAGGCGGCACAGCTCATTGGCATTTATCAACTCCACATCGCGCACCAGCACATCAGGATGATGGATCATGAAGAACAACGTAGTGTCAAAATGATCCAAGATGACATTGACCTCCGCTTCTGGGATAATGTCCACTGCATGCACCACACCCACAGAGAAGCTGCTGTTGGTAACACATCAACAGACAGAGACTGAAAAGAGATAAGCGAGAATGATGATGGTCACCAAACAATGTACTCACAAAGGGAGAGTCAAGGCTGAATGATGATCAGTCAGTCAAAAGGAAAGGCAATCTTAAAGGAAAACATACCTGGCCCTCCTTCACGATACTCTGCAAGGAGACAGCTTTCCGTTGAAGGCACTGGTTGCGGTGTTGCGGTACCAGCATTTCTAATGTTGAGAATGCTTTTGAAGAGACCTGAGACAGGTATGCCAGCAGAATCGAGGTCCACCGCCATGATGTTCTTGTGCTTGCTCAGTGCAATCTGCTCTGATTGGATCTCTTGCAACATGTCCAGCAAGGTCATCTCAGGGAGGTGGATCACCTGACGAGCTACGGTGTTGAGAGGTAGGCCTGTTATCAACTCAATGCATCTGATCGGTGCGCCTAAGGGAGAAGAGAGCAGTGAGCAAGCGGATGAAATGTAAAGGGCACTAGCTCACTTCAACCGGCAACAACCTGTCTAAATACAACATCCAAACAATTGGCATGTGCAGCAAGCACAATCGACCAAGCTCCAGTCACCAATGTTCAGGGCATTATACCTGCAACTTGACTGAACAAGTCGCATCCTGTGTGGATCGAATGCTTCACTGTTGCATCAGCTGTCGCATGAAGGACACCAGTGGAGCCCAAAGGAAAGGTGTCAGTGATGCGTTTTTCAGATGGCTTCGCCAGAAATCCACACCGGCCGTGCAGTTTAGACGTTCAAGGTACTCAATCATCGGTTTGAACAAATGTCAGAGAGGGAGTGGATGGCGGTTGTAGGCGTCTTGGAGAGGTCAGATATCACATTGTCCATGGCCCAACCGTCGAATAGAGCATGGTGCATTCACCACGGGCTAATCCATTGAGTTTGAAGGCACATGCACAAGTGAAAACCTCACCTTGATTGAAAGGTCAAATAGCATGACCCCCCTCATACCCAGCCACGTGGAGCTCAAGTTCAGTCTCATCAGACACAACAGAGGTAGTCCACTCCATTCGCCGTGCTCCAGGCCACATCAACACTTGCAGTCACTGGTTGGACCTAGGGTCGAATGCAAACACCATACCGAACATCATGCTGTTGGGATGGTTGATGAAGTCCTCAAACACTTCTTGCAGCCTGTCGTGGTGCATTCGCAGGGAGAGATTCCACACCTGGCAAACAATGTATGCATCTAGAACAATGAGTCCCACCATGAGCAGGCTGGTCTGCAGCCCTGTGGTGGGATATACATCTATGATATCACTGGAAGAAAAGGCACCAATACTGAGATGGAGGGATATGTGATCCTACATCAGTGTTAAAACCCAGATTCATTCCCAGCTTTTCCGCTTTTCTCCGATATATTCTGATTCATATTTCTGATTTACTCCACCTGTTTTACTTATCCCCATCCCATCTATATTTAGTCATTCTTATCAAGATCTACATCTTCGGTCTTATGTCCATATTTACTTTTACCCCGATCCCATATTCACTCTGTTTCGGATTTCCGTGTTCGGATCTTTCCAATTTGGATCGTATCAATTCGTTATATATGACTCCTCCATGTACTTTGTTAGTTCAGTTTGAATATTGATCCACCTTGACTTGCTAACTTCTCACCTCCACCTCTAAGTCTTATCCGACCTTCCATTCTCCAACCCCTCTAATTTCCTCTGACTTCTCTGACGTCCCAACTTCTGAAATACTAGGACACGAAGGATCCAAGAGGGTGCAACCTATAAGTTGAAGCTGATGTCCATATGATTCCAGTCCTGACCCGAATCCCGAACTCTGACATTCCAATGAATCCCAACATCCGACAAGAAGAAATCTAGTTCATAACAGTATATTCGAACTGAAACTCTTGATCCATTCACTATGCCTTCTACCAGATTCCATACTGTCACCAGAAACACAAACCCTGGATCTATCCCCCCGAATGATGAACCAGAAGACAACCCCGGTGACAACGACAACACCAACAACAATGAGGATGACAATGACAATGAAGGAGATGATGGGAAGGCTATGCTAAAAGCTTTGAAACAGATAGCCAAGCACATGGGAACTCCGAATAAAGGTCAAACTGGAAAAACCAAACTCTGCAAACCTGACACCTTTGACGGATCGGATTAAAGCTCCATCCTTTCTTCCTTCAATGCAAACTCCACTTCCGCGACCGTCCTCAGACCTTTTCCAGTGATGAAGCGAAATTTACTTATGCTATCTCTTTTTTAAAAGGGACAGCTTTAGATTTTTTCAAGCCTGAACTCTTAGACAACGACGCCTTCCAAGACCCACCCTGGCTTACAAGCTATCAGGACTTCACGACAGTACTCCGAGAGAATTTCAGAGCTTCAGTGATGTGGAAACCAAACTCAACAATCTCCAAATGCGCGACAACCAACACATCACGAAGTTTATCGTAGAATTCAACCGCCTCGCTGCTAGAGTCAACTGGGGCGATGCTGCCCTTCGTAGGAGTTTTTATACTAAGCTTCCCAATCATATTAAAGATATTCTTGCAACTCGGGACAAAGCCAACATGCTTCCGGAGCTCTGACAACTCGCATAAACCATCAACAGTTGTTATTGGGAACGACAAGGCAAGGTCAACCACGCCACCACTTCCAACAATGACTCACTGGGGGCATGAGCATATTTTTAGTGTAAAAAATGTGATAAAAATGCTTTTTCCTTACAGATTATTCATTCACTGTTCTGGTTGAAAAATCTCCCAAAAATGCTGCTTTTTTATCAAATTTTAGGACCTGAAAATCTGGTACATACTTCACATTTCTAGGCATGGGAAATGGATGTAAAATGTGATAAATAATGAATTTACTCATTGATTTCATGCCACAAAAATGCAAGGACAATGTTGATTTTCATTGACATTTTCAACAGAAAAGAACCAAAATTTATCCAAGATTTCATCGTAGAAAAAAGGTGATAAAATTAGTAAAATATATGAGATTTTCATGAGATTTTTCAAAACTATTAGCCAATGAATAATCCAACATTTTTCTTTAGTTTTTGCAAAGAAAAACCTGATGGATAAATGTTTATCCAATGGATAATCATTCACCCATAGGCAATATATAACAAGTTTTCTGAACTGAAAAGGTAATGAAAAAGTCAATGGATAAGAGTTTATCCCTTGGATAATCATTCTGCCATAGGCAGAACATTTACCCCATATGGAAGAATGATTATCTAAACTCTTATCCATTGACTTTTTCATTACCTTTTCAGTTCAGAAAACTTGTTATATATTAGGGGATATCACGACGGCCGTTTCGCTCTCGTTTTGATCGACGTTTTGATGGCAGTTTCAAAAACCTTGAAACGGTCAAAAAATTGAAATGACTCTGGAGTTGTTTCGATTTTTCAACCGTTTCGACACTGGTTTTGATTTCCTGTCTGCTCAGCATGATGGCATCAGGCTCCTAAAATTTTGGATTTGGCTAAGCTCAAAAGTTATTTTTTCTGTGAAGGTTTTTTGAGTCTGACAACTGTACAGCTGCCCTGTCCTTTCCCATACTACATCCCCACTCTCTTCCATATTATCATCTCCCTCCAAACATATTAAATTTTATGCCTAGTCCCAAGCAAAGAAAAAAAACCCATCACCTCTGTTCCCACTCTCGAAGCGGATCTCACAGTGGCTGAGGCGAAACAGGCGAGAGCACGGAAGAAGGCTGATGTAAGGAAATCTGGTGGGAAGCATTCTCCCAGTGAGGCGTCTTTGAGCCTTTCAACCTCAAAACCCAAAAGACAGAAGAAGAGAGCAATCAAAAGGGATGGTGAGGGGGATGCAGCATCAGAGGGAGAAGATGGCAAGAGGACAAACAGTGCTGCGATTGTTAAGTACGGACTCTGTGTCACACATCTTTACTTATTCAAGGTGGATCATTCTACAGATGGGCCAATCCTGATTTCCACTACCTTACATCCAGGCTTATTAACATGATCAGTGATAACCGTGTGTGGAGGCAAGCCTTCAACTTCGACACATCTGACTCGATGGAACCTATCAACAGCGGTGGCAAAAAGACTGCCGATCATCAGTGGGAAATAGCCAAAGTCCTCTTGCAAGATGATCCTAGTGGTAAGTGGGTGGCAGCCGATATCAAAACACTTGGAAATGTCATCAAGAACCGTATCCATGGGTAAGGTCATCTATTGGGTCACACTGTAAATACGCAAATGATGTGTTGATAGGTTGAGGAAGAAGTACTTTGAACTTCGGAATGAGCTTGGTGCCACAGGGCACGGGCTAATAGAGGATGAGCGGGAGCTGGAGATTTGGGATGACTCAGCGATCTCTAATGTGTGGGGTGAGTCAAATTATTTATTTCCATTTGGTTAATAAATAACCATGGGTGTGATTAGAAAAAATTCAAAAGATCTTTCCATGGTACAAGGACCTGAGCCGGTTGCTGAAGGCCAGCCCAGTTGTTGACAGGGAGGCATCTGTGAACAGTGCAACTGACCTAGACCTCATGGTGCTAGGTACACTGTGTTCACAACCATCCAGCCTCTCCAGGGCCCTCTCGATGGAAGATCTTGTTCACTCCGATGAGTCAGAGGATGAGGAGATGGTAGAGGGTGGTCCTGGATCACCGCATCTGGATGAACAAGACCCTGATGAGAGAATGACGAAGGTGGGAGGCTCAACCATGGGCACATGTGTGCCACAGGGATCGATGCCAGTTGCATCACAAGTGAGCACGAAGGGGGGTCGCCTATTTTTTGTCGACAAGGCATCCGAGCTTGCAGCATCTCAGAATGCTGCAATTGGTGCCATCATCCACAAAAACAATGAGGCACGAGGAGTGCGCAAGAAAATGGATGCGGATACCACTCTACAAATAAAGAGGATGGAGTTAGACCATGAGCTGCACATGATGGAGAAAAGAGTGGCATTGGAGCATCAGTATGAGATGGCTCGCCTGGAGCGGTCCTCCTGGGGGGCATTCAATGCAGCCAGCAGTATTCCGTCCAGTTCCAGCCATGGCATGCACTCTCAAGCACTGACCAACTTTAATTCAGATTTTGGTTTGGCTTCTGCCCTGGGTACCCCTGCGCTCGGGTTCTTTCCCAATGCCTCATTCCAGGAATATACTCCCCAGTAAGTGCATACAAGAATTTCATTTGTACATACTACAAACAGTTTCTAAAATTCCAAATGCTTGAAGAGTGTTTTCTTCAACTCCTCACGGCGGAGTCACCCACGTATCAAGTCAATGTCATGTCCCCTGTCAGCATCACATTCAACAGCACCATTCTCGTGACTGGCATCCTGAGCCTCCCAGTTTCTCTGTTCTTCATCCAGCAGACCCAATCCTTCGCAAAAGAACTCATTGAGTTCTATGTCTCCACCATCACTCTCTTCTGCCTCATGCAACATGGCAAAGTTATGAAGTACTATGCATGCGCTGGCGCTGACCCATATTGTAGCAAACCAAATGTGCGTGGGTCTATCGATGTGCAGCCATAAGCCACGCAAAGAGGACCACTGACCTTTCAAGAAACCAACACAATGCTCTGAATGCACCCGAACATGAGACACGTAGTAATTATACTTAGCGCTCTCAGGTAAATCTTTATCAGGTCTATAAGTTGCGAATTAGTGTACACCATATGAGACAAATGAACCTGACGAAATTTTTATATGGTGCCTGACACCATGTCTGCAGAGGGTAGGCCATATCGGCCCACACCCACTCGTCTCTCCCCAGTAACCGCTCATGCTCCTGCGGGATCTGAGTCCCCTTCCAGGCCATTGCATCATGCTGACTGCCTGGAAGTCTGACACCATAATCAATGATGTGAAGATTTGGCGTCGAAATGAGCTGCATACCCCATGGTCAGCAAACACAAAACCATGACAAGTTAAACTTACCTGGACATTTAAAGAATCGTTACTCTTCCGGTCATACCAACTGTTACCATAAAACCCTGGTCGTGTGAACAAAGGAACAAGTGTTCCATCCACCATAAGCCAACCCCCATGTCATCCAGAGCAAGAACAGCTTTCCACCCAACTGCTTGCCTCAGCCTTCTGAATCTCACTCGGCCACCTCATTACCACCCACCTGAATCCCTCATCACATACAGCTGTGAGTACCCACCATGTACACTTGTCCACTGTTCCATATCCAAACCCTGCCCAAAGTCTGACCTTCTGCATACTTGCGGCATTTCCATAGTGTCTGAGTCGATAAAGAACCACAGCTGGTTGTTGATTAACTGGGAGTTGTTGTTTCTCTGAATTGTTTTGAAAGATGGCATGATCTTGAATCTTCAAGAGTAAGGCATCAAACATAGACGGCATGACCCGGAGTAGGCTTCGGAAGAGAGCCAGGTGTTCAGCTTTATAACGAAATAATGTCAGCCATAGCTGTACACCATTTTTAGGGATGTGGATTCTGTCTTGCAAGTATCGTGTGGAGTGTAATTCAGCAAGGAGACTGAGAAAAGTGGAACTCAGCTGAGGCAGCGGGGGGTCTTTGGATTCGTTTTCAGATGTCTCTGAGTCTGTATCTAAAAGCTTCAGAAGTGCTGCCTGACCTTCAGCGAGTGTTTGGAGCACAAAGAGTTCAAGCAGTTCGTTGGTAAGAGCTTGTTGGTCGGTTTGTCGTGGCATAACTAGGGTGACGTGACATGCAAAAGAGTCACTCGACAGTTAAGTTCTGGTGCCGAAGTCACAGCACCAAATTTTTTCTTAGCAAAGGGATTTTTAAACAGCATCTAAAACTAGTTTGAAACCAAAAAGAAATGGGGGATATCATGCTTCAAAACGGTTTCGCCCGTTTCGCTGAGGAGTCCCCATCGTTCAAAACGGCCGTCGTGATATCCCCTATTGCCTATGGGTGAATGATTATTCAAGGGATAAACTCTTATCCATTGACTTTTTCATTGCCTTTTCGGTTCAGAAAACTTGTTATATATTGCCTATGGGTGAATGATTATCCATTGGATAAACATTTATCCATCAGGTGTTTCCTTGCAAAAACTAAAGAAAAATGTTGGATTATTCATTGGCTAATAGTTTTGAAAAATCTCATGAAAATCTCATATATTTTACTAATTTTCTCACCTTTTTTCTACGATGAAATCTTGGATAAATTTTGGTTCTTTTCTGTTGAAAATGTCAATGAAAACCAAGATTGTCCTTGCATTTTTGTGGCATGAAATCAATGAGTAAATTCATTATTTCTCATTTCCCATGCCTAGAAATGTGAAGTATGTATCAGATTTTCAGGTCCTAAAACTTGATAAAAAAGCAGCATTTTTGGGAGATTTTTCAACCAGAACAGTGAATGAATAATCTGTAAGGAAAAAGCATTTTTATCACATTTTTTACACTAAAAATATACTCATGCCCCCAGTGACTACTCCTTTAACAGCAACAAATCAGACAAGCAAGAATCCCGATTGAACCAATTGCAGGAGAGGACAAATAACAACAACAGTTCGGCTTCCGCCTCTTCTACCAAACCTCAGTCCTCCATGCTGAATTTCCGCAAAACTCCAGATATCTCCAACATACTCAGAAAAGACGGAAAACTAACCCAGCAGGAGAGACAGCGACGCATGGACCAGAACCTTTGCATGTTCTGTGGGAAACCTGGGCACATCACGAAGGACTGTCCATGATCAACCTCCCTTAATGCTCAATCGAAGGCTCGAGCAGCCTCTGCAAATTCGAGCAAACCCAAGTCCAAGGCTGAACCTGCGGCTGTTACGGATTCAAAAAAATAATAAGCAGCTCTGAGACCTCCGCACAGACCAAGAGCTGCGTTGATTCCATCTGTGCGTCTTCTGAGATTCAACTCAACGCTTCCGCTCTGTCAAAATCTGATTCTCTTACTATACGACTGACTTCCAACATTATTCCGAATACTCACATTCAAGCTCTTGTGGACTCCGGTTCCACTCACTGTTTTGTAGACTCATCATTCACTTCCAAGCTTCTGCTGGAGTTCCACAACATCCCACAGATCCTGCTAAAGCTTTTCAACAGCACTTCTAACGTCTCAATCACGCAGACTATCGATATGCCAATCTGCTTTCTGTCCGGTGAAAATCAGGTTGTTGCTATGTATGTAACACTGCTTGATTCTAGCTGCTCTGTCGTGCTAGGACACAACTGGCTCACCCGCTACAATCCGTTGATTGACTGGGTATTGAGTAGTATATCATTCCACACTCCTCAGCAGCAAGATTCAATTCTGACGTCACTCTCCACAAGATCCGCCGCTGTGGTCTCTGGAATCCCAAAATCTGATCGTGTGGATGCCCCTCCAACATCCAAACAAGACTCACCTATCAACCTAGTCCCTGCTTCTGCATTCACTCGCCTGTGAAAAGTAGATAATGAGGAGATCTTTCAGTTATGCGTATTTCCGAAAGGAAGATCCGCTTCCATCATTGACGCTTCCCCGAATCCCCATCCAACAGCCAATCTCGACGGTGTTCCATCAGAATATCACAAGTTTTCCAACATCTTCAGCAAGAAGAAAGCAGAAATCCTCGCCAATCATTGACCATACGATCTCAAGATTTGACCTGATAGAGGGAGAGAGTCCCCCCTTGGGAACCATTTATTCCCTATCTCCAGTTGAGCTAGAAACACTCTGAAAGTTCATTGACAAGGCACTAGCCATAGGATTCATCTGCCCTTCACTTTCTCCACACGGTGCTCCAGTACTATTCTTGAAGAACAAATTGGGCAGACTCTGACTTTGTATCGATTTCCATGGTCTTAACAAGATCACAAAAAAAGACCGATATCTGCTTCCCTGACTTTCTGACCTTCTGGAAAGCCCCAGAAAAGCACAGATTTACAGCAAAATCGATCTCCGACATGCTTACCATTTAGTCTGCATTAGAGAGGGCGACAAGTGGAAAACCACCTTCAGGACCCAATACAGTTCCTTTGAATGGTGTGTTATGCCCTTTGGTCTCACTCACGCACCAGCTGCTTTTCAGCAATTCGTGAATGATATATTCAGCGACATGCTTGATGTTTCGGTCCTCATCTATTTAGACGACATCTTAGTCTATTCCAACAATCTGGAAGAACACAGAGACCATGTCCGCGACATTCTCTGATGTCTCCGAAAAAACCAACTTTACACAAGATCTGACAAATGCAACTTCCACAAGACAGCAGTGGAATATCTCGGATACATGCTCTCTCCGGAAGGGCTTTCAATGGCAGATGACAAGATCAAAGTAATTCAAGAATGGCCCAAACCCCAAAAAGTAAAAGACATCCAATCCTTCCTAGGTTTTACAAAATTTTACCAACGCTTCATTCATAACTACTCCAACATTGCAATTCCGCTTACCCAACTCACTTGGAAATCCGTAAAGTGGAACTTCTCTGATGAGTGTCGGAAATCCTTTGAAACACTTTAGAAAGCCTTTGCCACAGCTCCGATCCTTATGCACTGGATTCCTGATTGTCAACTCATCGTGGAAACCGATGCTTTGGACTACGCCCTTGCAGCAACCCTCTCCATCATTTTTCTGGAAGATGGCGAAATTCACCCCATAGCTTTTCATTCCAGAACTTTCACCGCCCCGGAATTAAACTATGACATTCACGACAAGGGATTACTTGTGAATTTTGAAGCTTTCAAGATTTGGCGACATTACCTCGAAGGTTCTGATTCCACCATTGACGTTGTAACTAATCACAAAAACCTCAAATATTTCGCTACCACCAAGCTTTTAACATGATGACAAGTACGATGGTCAGAATACCTATTTCAGTTCAACCTCGTTATCCAATTCCGACCCAGGGAACTTGGAACAAAACCCAACTCTTTAACTAGACGATGGGACGTCTATCCTAAAGAGGGGATTAGTGACTATGCCAGCATTAACCCGCACAATTTCCGCCTGGTTTTCACTAACAAACAGCTGTCATCGTCCCTCTGACCCACATCCCTTAACGTCACAATTCTTCGTGCAGTCACCATCATGGATTTCGAGAAACTCCACGAAGAAATCCGACAATCCATCTCCTCTGATCCTGCAATTTCCGACTATTCTGCAAATCCTCTGACACCCCGATGGTCAGTCAATCTTCAAGGACTCCTCCAACTTGACAACCAAATCTACATTCCTGACGTTAATGACCTCCAACTCTGCGTCCTACAATATCTGCATGCTCACCAAATCTCCAGACATTTTGGACAAAACAAGACACTCAGCAACATCCGACATGAATATACATGGCCGAAACTCTGTGACTTCGTTATCTCTTATGTCGAATCCTGTACAACATGTATGCAATCAAAATCCCAATGACACCGGCCTTATGGATTCCTTAAGCATTTACCAATTCCACCAAGACCATGGAATTCCATATCCTTGGATTTCATTGAGCCGCTTCTGCTTTCATCGGGTTTTGACAGCATCCTCATTATCATTGACAGACTCACGAAATAAGTGATATTCATTCCAACAGTCACAATGATCATTTCTCTGATGCTCGCTCAACTTTTTGTTCTCCATGTCTTCTCCAAGCACGGGACTCACATTACCTCTAATCGAGGTTCCAAATTTGTGTCTTCCTTTTTCTGCACACTCAGAAAGGTGTTAGACATGAATCTCCACTTCACCTCTGGATATCATCCTGAAGGCAACAGACAAACCGAACGAACAAATCAGACTCTTGAGCAATACCTTCGCATTTATTGTAACTATCAACAAGACAATTGGGCTGAACTTCTTCCAATCGCAGAATTCACCTATAACAACACTCCGAATGCAACAACAGGAGTCTCCCTGTTCTTTGCTAACAAAGGTTACAATCCCAACATTTCCATCCATCCTGAACGCGATCTCATTTCATCCCATGCGAAAGATTTTGCAGTCGACTTAGACCAACTCCACCAGGAACTCCAAAAGAAAATTTCCAACACGCAATCCCGATACAACGAACCCGCAAACAAGAAATGTTCTCCAGCTCAGGACTTCAAAGTAGGCAACCAAGTCTTCATCAAAGCCAAATTTTTCCACACAACCCAACCTTCAAAGAAACTCACCGAAAAATACCTCAGACCTTTTGATATCATTGCACCTGCAGGTACCAGTAATCGAGCCTTCGTTCTCCAATTACCTGACAGTATGCATGCTGTTCACCTCCTTTCATGTCTCTATGCTAGAACCTGTGACTCTGAACGAAATCCTGAACCAAATGGAGTCTCCGCCCCCACCAGTTATTATTGAAGGTGAACCTGAATACAAAATCGACGAAATTCTGGACTCCAAGATAGACAATCACCGACGTTGCAAGATACAATACTTGGTATGCTGGATGGGTTATCAAGGCACCAATGAAGAAACCTTGTGGATTCCCGCTACAGAATTAGGCAACACTTCAGAAATCGTTGAAGACTTTCATAACAAATATCCCAATAAACCCGGTCTGATTCTTCCTTAACTTTTCCTTTCCCTTTTTCCGATTTTTTCCTATATTTTCCATGTTCATTTGTCTAAATTACATTTCCATCTGTTCCAAGAAATTCAGCTTCACGTCCCCACTCAACCCCGATTCAATTTTCTGATTCCATTTCCCATATTTCATCCCTTTCCATTTCCTCTGTCCTTACTTCCAATTCCCGCTCCTGGTGCTGAACCATCCTTTGTACCCATGAGATCAGAATCTGCATCTCCTCAGAATGTGTCTGCATGGAACTTGCGTGACAATCGACGGATTTCCGCAATTCTCAGATTTCCTTCACAAGCAACTCCACTGTTCCTCCCTCACCCATATCCACGTCTTTTGCAACTTAATCCTGACCCTCCCGGTCGACGGCACGTCCTCCCATCCTTTGTGCATTCATCGCATGTCCCATCCGCTCCTTCCACTATCAGTGAACAAAACATATCCTGAACCCGACATCCCACACAACAATACTGTTCATGTCTGACCCGATTAATCGCAGATTCATGAGCCCTCTTACAGGCAATGGTTCTATCCACCACATCACTTTTTCTTCCCTGATATTTTTCCTCTGATTTCTTTTTGGCCTTTCTCTCCCCCTTTTTGGCCTTTTTCTGCTCCAACCTTCTCCGCTCCAATTTCTTCGCTGCTCCTTTTTGCAACTCCGAAATCTCGGGAATCTGTGCCTCTAAATCGGTTTCCAACCCCGAATCATCTTCGGAAATCAGATCCTCAAGCGAGATAATCGGTGGCATCAACATTTAGCTCAGAAGGGAGTAGGGATAAAAGATCAGGGGACTAATAAGTCAAACCCCATCCATCACTCTTTATATATCACATTAGGGGTCTTGCTTAATCATCAAACCAAACCTCCCACGGAGGGCTTGGCCTTAAAGAGGAGATACTGTTAAAACCCAGATTCATTCCCAGCTTTTCCACTTTCCTCCAATATATTCCAATTCGTATTTCTGATTTACTCCACCCGATTTACTTATCCCCATCCCATCTATATTTAGTCATGCTTATCAAGATCTACATCTTTGGTCTTATGTCCATATTTACTTTTACCCCGATCCCATATTTGCTCCATTTTGGATTTCCGTGTTCGTATCTTTCTGATTCAGATCATATCAATTTGTTATATACGACTCCTCCATGTACTTTGTTAGTTCAGTTCGAATATTGACCCACCTTGACTCGATAACTTCTCACCTCCACCTCTAAGTCTTATCCAACCTTCCATTCTCTGACCCCTCCGATTTCCTCCAACTTCTCCAACATCCCGACTTCCAAAATACTAGGACACAAAGGATCCAAGAGGGTGCAACCTATAAGTTGAAGCCGACGTCCGTACAATTCCAGTCCTGACCCGAATCCCAAACTCTGACATTCTGACGAATCCCGACATCCAACAAGAAGAAATCTAGTTCATAACAATTGGGGGAACTCACCTGGCTGAGGGACCATGGTCTGGAAGCAATCTCACTGTGGTCAAAAAATTGAGGGGAGCTTGATCCACGGCCAACACTGTGAGATCCTCAGGGGCCATCTCATCCAGAGTGATGGACGAAGCCTCATTGACATCAAATTTGTGAGGCAGCCAACTCAGTGATCTGTTTCATTGCACAGATCGTCAGATGGCAGATGATGTTGGTGGCCAGGAGGTGAAGGCCTGCCTCACGAACTGCGGAAGCGAGCCGGATGGCTGATATCAAATCGCCACCCACAGTGTAAAAATTGTCATTGATGCATAGCAGGGCCTCCTGTATGCACAAGATCAATGCCCACAGAGACCTGATGGTGAGTTGCATCAACATCAACAGCACTGCATTGACATCCATGCTGCTGCCTGTGATGTTCACGATCAATGCCTGGATCCTTGGTCCATTAAAGTGAAAGTACGTCTTGAGCACCTTCCGGTTTAGCTTTCCTGTGCTTGCAACAGGGAATCAGTTGAGAGCGACATAGATTGTTGGGGCTATGTAGCTCGAAAGCCTTGGAGGGCCTCATCATGAACGATTGTCACTTCCTCTACACTTGCGTCTGAACCATATTCCAAGAACACGCAAAGTCTCATGCCCCACATTGATCTTGATGATCACAGCATTGTTGATGGCCATACTGGTCGACTTCAGGACTGTTTCAATCTTGCCAGTCTCTATATGAGGTCATGTATCTTGATTTGGGTGTCTCGCCTATCCACAAACGAGAGTGATCCATCCACAAGGTATCCAGTCACATACATAATTGATCGGGGACAGAACAGATCAGCAATGAACACCTTGGCTGTCTCCTTGGGGTTTTGCAGGTACCCTCATGCAACTTGGGGGCCGTCGATGAACAGTTTGCTGATGCAGCCAAGCGGCACAGGTCACAGACATTCATCTAAATTGTACACAGAATTGAGTCCAAAGCCATGGCCAGGTTTGGAGCACTCCATTGATGAGGTGACATCTCTGAGAGCCAACACATTTGTGCTGGCCTCCATTGGTCTGTACCCAAAAAATATGGTGGGAAATGGGGCATTTTTGCATACAAAGCTTGGTCACGCACATGTTTATGAGTGACACAGTGTCAGCCCATGTATCGCAAACATTGGGTGTTAACACCTCTCTGCCAACTGCCAACATTTGCAGGGAAGGAATGTCCTTGGGGTGAATCAATGAGAGCACTGGGTGGCAATATATGCAGGTTAGAGATCTACGCTGAGGCGTTTCTCAACTGCAACACACCTGTTGGTGTCCTGAAGGTTGTTATGGTTACTGTTAAAGACCATATTGCTTTTCACCAGAGTTGTGGAAAACATCAGAAATATCAGAATATCGGGATCGGACGGGCTTGGCTTCAACTTATGGGTTGCACCCTTTTGGATTCTCATGCCCTGGTATTTCGGATTTCTTGACAAGTCGGAATTCAGAGAATGTTGGGATAGTCGGAGATCTATGGAAGGATCAATGACAAGATGGCTAGTCAAGACTTAACTAGTATTTTCGGAAAATGTTGGAGAAAATTGGAGAAGAGTGGAATAGTTTTTGAAGAGGATTAAAGGTAAGGATTAGCCTTTCTGAAAAATCGGAGTTTAGACTGGAAATAAGGGTTTCGGGATGTCAGAATGAAGATGATCGGAATACAATCAATATGCGAGACTCATTGTATAAGTCAATATACATGATAGGCAATATGACCAATGATAATGAACAATCAATATTCAAACTAGAGAAAGAGATGTACAACAAGCATATTTAAGGAATAACTGAGGATGCCGAATCGGAGACATAACAGGTAATGATACGAGATATGGAATTCTGAGACAGGGTGAATATGGAAACAAATATGAAGTCGGAGATAGGACATATGGATATAAGATGTGGAGATGGATGACTAAGGATGTTTAAATGGAGATTTCGGAAAAAGTCGGAAAAAGGCTTATCGAAAAAAGAGATTGTCAGAAAGGAGATTGTTGGAGATTGTCAGAGAAGGAGATTTGTCGGAGATTGTAGGAAAAGGAGATTTGTCGGAGATTGTCAGAAAAGGAGATTTGTCAGAGATTGTTGAAAAAGGATTGTTGGAAAATCGGAGAATGGATATGGGTTCTAACATTTACAATGGCAGTGGAAGCACTCAAGGCACACTCACCCAGACACTGACATTGAACATGTAATTGGAGAACTGCAGCACATGACCAGTCATCGGTCCAATGATGTCCTGGGAGCCAATGGCACTCTCAACGATGGATCCGTGCATCAGGATAACATCTGTGAGCGACAACTGAGTAACCTCCAAACAGACCAAGGAATGACGGGGCCTTTCAGTGTCCCCATTGACCCACTCGTGAACAGGACGTAGTGTTGCCACGGCTCGGCTAGCTGGCTTAATGGCTAGCTGAGCCACGGCTATGGCTCGAAAAGCCGGGGTCAAAATCCTGAGCTGCAGCCGAAGCTTCAGCGAGCTGTGGCTCAGACCAGCTAGCCAGCCAACGGCTCTTAGCTGGCTAGCTGGCGTGAGCCGCAGCTAGCTAAAGCTGCAGATGCAGCTTGGCCGCCATGGCGTTGCTGTGGCAGCGCCAGCCACTGCCGTTGGTGCAGCACGCACCAACAGTACATCACCGTGCACCACCACCACCACCATCGTTGGGGCAGCACCCATGCTGCCCCAATGATGGGGCCGTTGTTGAGTCCAGTGACAACACCCGTGGTGGGTGCTGTCACAGTGGCGGCAACACAACCACATCGGAAGTCAATACTTCCGGTGTGGTTGCACCACTACCATCGTTGGGGCAGTGGTACTGCCCCAACGACGGGGCCGTGCTGCTGTCAACAGTGACAGCACCCATGGGTGCTGTCACAACGGTGGTGACACAACCACACTGGAAGTATCGACTTCTGGTGTGGTTGTGGCACCATTACCATCGTTGGGGCAGTGGTATGCCCCAATGATGGGGCCGTCATTGCTGTACTCAATGGTGACACAGCCACACCAGAAGTATCAACTTCCGGTGTGGTTGTGGCACCACCCGTGACCACAGCCCGGCTCAAACCGGCTTCAAATCGAGCCCAAAGCTCGAGCTGAAGCCTGAGCTGTTAGAAAGCCATTGCTTCGGTCCAGCTGTGGCTTAAGAGCTGGCTTAAAGCCGGACCACGGCAACACTAACAGGACGTGAGAGACATTGTCTTGGCCAACATGTCCTACGTCCGGCTTCACACCAGGGGAAAGATCACTCAAGTTGACTGACACCCCCATCACGTTAGCATCAAGGATGGTTGAGGCAAGCCAACTGTGAAGCTCCCTCGTGGTGAGCACCATCGTCGTCTGCACCAACAAATGATCATCTGTCTGCGCTTGGCCGGATGATCAATGTCCAACAGAACATAGCTGCCACCAGCCTTCTGCATGGCCAGAATCGAAAGAACATCTTGCTTGATGGACTTGTCCATGTAGAGCACAATCAGCATGCCACGCTTGATGCCACTGTTGACCAGCTTCTGGGCCACTGCTGTTGAAAATTTTCTGTCTGTAAAAAATTTAGCCACGTAGTGCACTAGTAGATTTTTTTGTTGTCACAATACACCAATTTTCAGCTCATTTTATTGAGAAACGAGCAAGCAATCTTGTTCGCAAGCGATGGGCATATTTGGCAGAGTCAAAAACGATGTGCACCTTATGTAATGCAAACCACTGTAAGTTCATCTTCTTCTGATATTTCCATATGAGCTGATTTCACCGTGAATGTTTCCAAGGATTGCCATGTGTATCGTTGAGCTTTAAAGGCATTTGGATAGAGATCTATCAAATATTTCTTGAATGTATTCCAGTCAGCTGGGTCATAACCTTTGAGGACTTCAAATAAGTTTCATTGCTTCCTCATCACATATTTTCTGATCTGGGTGATACATTCCTGATCTTTGAGTTTAGCTGCATCTGCCAGTGTCTCGAAGTGATCGAGAAAATCCTCTAGTTCTGAATCATCCCCATCAAATGTGTTTGGAGCCTTAGCAGTTCCTGGTGCTGGCATAGCTGCACACCCTGTGGTAGAAGATGCCATGATTGTGGAGCTTTGTGGTAGAGCTGGTTTTTGCAGAGGAGGACTTTGTATGGTCATATGCTGTGTGAGTTCTAAGTTTTTGTCATCTATGGAGTCTGAAGGTTCGTTGGTTATGATATCGGTAGATGCTTCTGAGGAAATATCAGTGGACTCTATGCTTGGTGAAGAAGATTTCAGTGTGCTTTTTAGACTTTGGGCTCGAGTGGTGACACAATTAGCTCTGGTAGGTCGAATAGATGATGGCAACAGTACCGGGATTCGAGAAGAGTTCAGTATGATGGGTAGAATGTTATGGTTTCGCATCCAGGGATTATCTATAATTGAGTATATGAAACCCGAGATGGAGTGCATGGAAGTGTTTGCAAGTCACCGAAGATGTCTGTTGGCTGAGAGAGCAGCAAGGTCCTCAGAACTGGTATTAGTTCCTTGCAGTGGGCACACCAGTTTGTAAGCATTTTAGTCCTTCTAGACCGTAGGTTTGTTTCTAACTTTTCTTTAAGTTCTTTCGAGTGGTTTCAGAAGGGAGCCAGGCAAGTAGAAGTGAGGGGAAAGATAATGTATTTCTTGTGATTCTAGGGGGTATTTATATGAAAATAGAACAAAAAAACACTTTTGAGAAAGAAAGGAAAGAGTGGTAAACTATGAAGATAAAGGAATATGTGGTTCGGGATCACGAGCCTAGGCGACGCGACGCGTGTGTGGATGGTTGTGTACGCGACTTTCGGATTCGCAACTAGACAGCTACGCTGTCTTACAGTAGTGTGGGCATGTATTTCGAGCTCACAGCCGAGGTAAACGCCTGTTGCGAGATCAAGCGAAGGTCAAGGTTTCCAGACAGTTCTTGAGAGGTCCAAGAGGGTCAAATTTTAACAATAGATAATGACAATCTTCGCTACAAGTATATCATTAACACTCCCCTCACCTTTCCTGACTAGGTTAGTCCTGACACAAAGGCCATTGTTTGTACAGCAAGTGTGACTATCAGACTAGATGAGCAGGCAACACTATTAGCCATGGTCCTGCTCCAACTTCGGCACTCCATGCTGAACCCCTACTGGTCAATGAAGGCGAGATGCTGGCAACGGTGGTACTGGCCAAATATCATGACTACATTGATAGATTTTCTAGGGAACAGGCTCCAGAAATGTCACCCCACCACTCTTGTGACTATAGCATAGAAATCAAAGAAGGTCAACCACTTCCACAGGGACCATTATCTAGGATCTAACTAGAGGCCTGGTGATATTACCTTGATGATATGCTAGGGAAAGGTTTCATCTGATCCTCACAAGCTTCTGGAGGTGCGCTGGTACTTTTTGCTGACAAAAAAGGGTAGCCTCTGTCTCTGTGTGGATTACAGGGCACTCGATAGACTTACTCGAAAAAACAAGTACCCAGTTCCATTGGTCGGAAATCTTATTGACCAACTCATGCAGGGTGTGACAATCTATACCAAATTCGACCTTTGGGTAGGATACTACAATTTCCGAATCATTCCAGGACAAGAGTAGAAAACAGCCTTTCAGACTTGATATGGGTAGTTCGAATTTCTCGTAATGCCCATGGGATTGACAAACTCACCTGCAACCTTGCAATATTTCATGAACGACATCTTCCAAGACATGGCGGACATTTTTTTTGTTGGATATTCTCAAAGAACATTATTGATTAGGTTTTGCAAACTGCTGTAACCGATACGACTTTAAGGATTTTGAAACTGATCATTTCCTTATGGCGGAAATAATATTCGCACAGCCCGCAGTCTAAACTAGTCACACAAGATAGAGGAGGGAACATATTCGCTAAAATCGATGCATCGTACTAGTGCACAAGCCTCTAAACACAAGACTGCCGCCCACACAACAAAGAAATAACAACCATAGAATGAAAGGAACATTACAACTACTCAGACAACAGCAAAGGCAGTCGATCCTACCCTAGCATCAAACTCGATAATGTCGTTCAGGCCCCTGGAATAACGGGAGCTCCTTAGGTAGCTGGTGACTCAACGGATAATAAAAAAAAACTTACATGACCTCGAAGAATTGGCGGGGGTCCATCCCTTGCGCAGAGGTGAAGTCAGTGCCAGTTTTCTTGAGTGAGTGCATGGCAGCACGGATTCCATGTACTGCGGCAACTGCCGAGACGAGAGAGAAGACTGCGGACAGGTAAGACTCACAGAAGAACTGCATTTCTAGATGACTCACTGATGATTTTTGCACCCATCTCTTCAGCCTCTTTAATCGTGAACGCTGGAGTCAATCCGCCTGAAATGACGTTGACCAAAACCTGAAAGAGCAATTCGTTACGATGAGCTAGCGTTGATCGATTGATGTTACAAACCGGTGTGGGAGCCAGAGCCTTGACTGTGCTCTCTAAGAGCTCCTTTGTCTTCACTCCTTCGATGAAGGCAGCGTCAGCACCCGCATCCGCTGCAAGCTTCAACCGGCGAACTGCCTCCTCCATTCCGAGAACCTGGGCCGAATCTGTGCGAGCGATGATGACGAGGTGCGAGCCGCCGGGAATGGCGTCTCGTGCTGCGACGGCGGCGCGAATTCTCATCAAAAACTCATCAACGGGGACGACCTGCTTTCCCATGAGGTGACCACAACGTTTGGTCTGCACTTGGTCCTCTATGTGCAGAGCGGCGACACCAGCCCGGTGGTATTGCTGTATTGTGCGTGCGACCATGGCGGCGCCTCCGAAACTGATTAAAAAGGTGAGATAACGTTTCCATGTCTGACTCAGGAGTGATGTGCTTACCCTGTGTCGGCGTCTGCGAGCAGTGGGGTCGTCGGAGAGAGACTGGTGACCATTTGCGCAGCCTAAGTAAGTCGAGGCGGTAAGCATGCCTCCAAATATGGGGGCAGGTCGATATTACCTGTACGAAGTCATTCAAGGTTGCAATAGCTAAGTCTGGCTGGCCGAGCCTTGATGCCGTAGTGGCAGCACCACTGCATAAGGATGTCAGTGTGAAGTGTTCTTTCGAAGTAGTGAGTTTGTCCACCTCTGGTACAGCACTTCAAAACCGGCTTCTAAGGCGCACCGAGCACTGATACCATCGCAAATACCTGGGGCGGCCTTGAGCAGGAAAAATAATAATTAAGATATGATTTAGTCATGGCGATGGGAGCTTACGATAATTCCTGGCCGTGCAAGGAGCTGCCGGAAGCGTGTGGCAGGGTTCAGGGACAGTGGACCGTCAAGAAGATTTCCCCACCGTTCTTCTGCTTTCTCAGTCACTTTTTCAGTGGTGTCGGTTTCGGTTGAATGTCCGTTTTCTATGATTGGCTCGTCTCCGTCCGTGATACCGTTGGTGATGGGATCGTCAGTGGCAACGACTTCTTCAGGGGTGGCTTCTTCTGCAGCGGGTGCTTCTACGGAAGTGGGAGTCTCGACCTCCGTGAAGGCCTCGATGTCGGTGAAGGAATCGACGACGGAGGACGCGACGTTGATGGGGGCCTTGGCGGAGAGAGTCTCGGTGATGATGCTAGCCATGATTGATGTAGAAGTAAAGACGAAGAAAGTGTTTTGGAGGGGATGTAAGGAGGAGGGTTGAAGTAGAACAGAAAGCAAACTACTGAAGATTAGACCTTTCCGTTTCCTTGCTTTTATACTTCTGTATTACTGTGGCGTTTAAATTCGCGGAGCTCCGCCTCTCGAGGAAAAGGGTATAGGGACGTAGGACCATCGTTGACCCACCTCCCACTTCTGTGTACATACACCCGCGTGCTCCTTCCCTAAGGGCATCTCAAACGAAGTCGCGGCTTCTTCACCCCGTTACCTTGAGGCCCGACACCGCATCCACAACATTCCGAGCACACACCAAGTTCGACCTGGTCCGAGATTTTCCGAACGTCTTGGCGCGAGCGTTAGTGTGGTCCACAATCATTCGGACCTGTGGATAGATGTAAACACCGCGATTGCAAATAAATACACAAGGAAAGAAGTCAGCGGAACATGTTTAAAACCGATCTGGCCAAACGCCACATGGTTTAAATTCAAAGTTCGTGATCGCTCTCTCGGCCCTTAAGACATTACAACCTCGTTGGGGAGACGGGGCTTTTGGCACTGGGAACCCAACGAGAGGCTCTCGCAGCTGAAGAATCCGAAGTCTTCAAGTGTGTCCGGAAAACAGCGACGTGGTGAAATGGTTTGATTGCAGCCACGTGCCTAAACGAGTACCGTATAAATTCATCCTCGCGGTAGGTACGCAGTTGTGCAAGGCTATGCGCAATGCTGGACATCCGTGACGATAGCCCAGAGATAGCCCTATCGCGACAGCAAACGTGATGCTGACGCAACAGCCATGGTCTAGGCCGTGGATAGCATAAGGCGGATAGCGGCGCAGATTACCAGATGAGGCCCGCATTGTGCGAACCTGTTTGAATGCTCCGACTGGCCCGATTCCCTGCGAACTGGGAGCTGGCAAAGAAGAGAAGCCATACCCGAGCTTCTGCGAGGAAATGAAAAGCGAGAAATCCGTAACGTTCTATGCGCGCGCTTTGCCAGGCAAGGGTCAACGATCGAACTCCAAATTCGAATGCGAGTCAAAATCCCTAGTCGTTCAGATGGAGTGCATGAGATCCTGAGCCTGCATCTGCGTTGCTTTCTAACGAAGTCATTCTGAATTTTTTGCCAGAGGTCGAAGTCTTACCGAACAGAATTGACCGGAGCGTCAAGTCGCAATCGTAATCAGTAGCCGATGAGTGAGCGGAATTCAGCACTGTGACACGTCCTCATGAGCTCTTTACAATAGGCGAGTAAAAGTCTCGTATAATGCGGGTGTATAGTGTCACCTGTACCCAATCGCTCTGACAGCAAAGCTGCCATTGATGTTGGACAAGGTCGGCGAACTGTCATGTTTTCATATCCGACCAAGAGTCTTAGGCTAGAGTAAGCACGATGAATTAGACTCTATCGTTCGCTATGACATTGCCCAGACCAACCGTTCATGTCCGAGATGCCACATAGGCAGCATATCAACTGAAGTTATCTCAGGCTTTTCTCTGTATTTTCCCAAGGCTTACTAAATGGGGTGGAGAGGAGAGAACGCCTGGCTTGTGAACGTGGAGTTGACTGTTCCCGTCTCGTCTCGTCACTCCGCACCACCACCCCGACCTCAAGATAAAGAAGAGTCTAGGGTGCAGTGTCATCGCGCTTTTCTTACTTTCAATAGTAAAACGGCATGAATATCAACTACCTATAAAGCAGAAACGGGGCGGATATGCGGATGCGGTGGTCCGTTCCCGCGCTAATGTTGCTCTTGAAGCTGCCACGGTGGCTGAGGCTCGGCTGCTGCGTATGTAGGAAGAAGTAAAGAGGCCAGCAGCAAATTTCCACACGTACGCACTCTACAAAGTTGCACGTTTCTGCAATGTCTAGAGGCTGGGAATAGTACTTCTTTACATAACGGATGCTGTGAGAAAAACGAAACGATCGATCAGCGGAGCTGAACCCGAAATAATTCGGACCCAGTTCATCAGCCGCACATACGGCCCTGCCACATAATCCCGGTCATAATCTAGATATGACGATGCAAGTATCCCGGACACGCCAAGCACGCCGGTTCCGGTGATTTGCTTGGGAATCATGGCGAGAACGGTAAGCGACTTCGTTTCTTTTCATATTCGTGTCACAACCCTATTTCGCAAGAAACGAGCGCCATAGCCAAAATGAAATGGCTGGCTAATCTGATAATTATCCTGAGCGGGTATGTAGTAGCGCTGGCCATCCACCTGATTTGGAACAACTGCAGCTCTGCACTCTGCGTTCTGTTGATAATGATACTGGTTCTGAGAGAAGCTAGAAGACCGAATTCGGGCTTGTTTGCTTCGTTCGGCGTCGGACCGCACGGACATTCAGTGGCGGCATGATAGATAGCCCTCGACACGTTTCCAATCTACGTTCCACCCCATTGTTCTCTGCGTCTTTCTCTTAAGTTTGAAGCATTTGATTCTGCAGCTCAACGATTAGGCGTATGTAGCTCTAGGCCAAAGCCGATAGCGAAAGAGCCTATCGAAGATCGATATGATGTGCTGTCACGTTATTGTATTTAATGTATCGAACTTGAAGAAGATAACGTTAATGTAAACAGTTAATTTAAGAGGCTACGCGTAGTACAATCATTTCCGGTGCGGTCGCATGCGACGATCCAACGAGCTCGGAGCTCTGAGTCGCATCTACTAAGCCAAATGGAAGACGTCCGAGTGCAGTCTAAGAGACTTGGCGGCCAAGCGTGCCAGCGATTCAAATCACTAACGCAGTGGGTCCACGGCGTTCGGTTTCTCTTGGACTGGTCAGCCACAAGGGGATCGAAACGGAGAGACATACATCCGAGGGAGACAGAGGACCGAACCTGATCGCAGAAATGACTTCCAATTAGCTTGGACGTGTGCTTGGTCATCCCGGGGAACGAAGACGCACTGATGCAATCTGAAGTCTCGCCATCATTCGCGCTTCAGTTATTCACGTCATTAGAAGTACAGCCATCGAACGCACCGGGTCCCAATCTCCTATCGAATTCCGGACGCGATGAGGAAATTTCGAGTTTGGGGTAGATGTGCGGGGATCCGGTAAGTATAAATATGCGTGCTAGCAATGCACAATTCATATGTACTCAAGCAGCCTGAGGGCCTAGCAGGAGATAAGTGCGCAGAGAGATACATGTGGTAGGGTCATCCAGCGCATCCCGATCCGAGTGGGAGCCTGCGCGACACGTACGGCCCGCATCGTATGCACATACCCTGTCTATCTACCGTGGCGTGATCAATCAAACGCTTCTGGAAGGATACTCCAAGCATGGGGTAGCCTTCGCTCTCGCTTACCGACCAACAACACAGTCTCGAAAACGTGCGCGGAACGTTATTGTATACGATGTATACGATGGAATGAGAGGAAAGGGACGGTGGAAGCCTGGAGAGCTGAGGCCGGAAGACCCAATTGTCAATGTCGACGTGGATAATCAGGCATTGCGATTATATGGTAATGACAAAGATAATCTCGTCTTTGTGGTTTAAGTTGAGTGGGCGATGAGAGCAGACCACAGAAAAACAAGGGGATTTTCGACTTTCGACGCCCGCGGGATTCTATTTTTCGCTGGCGTGGACTGTACTGTACCGGGGGTGCGGTAAACATGGCTTGGGTTTTGAACTTTTTTCATGTCGGGTCTTGAGTGTTCGAGTACTTCAATGACGCCAAGGCTCTCGTCTCGTCTCGTACCAGTGGGACGGTACGGCCACTGAAGATCAGTTGTGTGTGTTGAGCCAGCCTAAGGTGGAGTGACGGTGACCAAACGCGGTGAGACACCGGGTTTGAAAACAGGACCTGGCCCTGAGATAACGATAGGCATATTCATCTCAATGCTGAGGGAAGCGCAGGGGCTAGTGTGGTGAAGCTGGAGCACAATCAGTCGTCAGCGAGATAAGTCCACGTCTGAATAAACTCTAAGGCCCGCCCGCCCATCATCATTGGAGCCATTAAACAGACGCCGCCCACGTCGTATCGCGCTGAGGGGGGCCAAGATGTATCTAGGGACTAGATCTGAATCTTCCAGAATGTTGTGGGGCTGTGCTGTAGAAGACGCGTAGGAGTCAGGGAAGGATTGGCGAAAGAACACAAACTTGGGAGTTGGATGATTCAGATGATTCAGATGAATTATACATTAACTTAATTGACCTTGGCGTCGGCAATGCGAGGTAAGACTGGGAGCTGAATCGCAGGGAATTGAGAAGCGGGGACGCCGAAGGTGAGAAGTGGAAGTCGACTGTCGCTGTCGCTCCGCTATTATCCTGCTCGACGCCGCTCGACGAAGCAAGCATTCACGTCGGATCGGAAACAGGCGCGCACAAGTCGGAAGGAATGAATGACTTCGGTACGGTGCTCGCTGCATATACCTACGAAACCGGTACTTAAGCGTGAAGAACTTGAAGTGGGAGGAGGGGGACCGGGGACAAGGCGTGCGCGGATGCGGATTGTTCGATTCGGTTGGATTGTCCGCGTCAGTTTTTAGTTTGTCGCCAGGGCCGAAGGTGACAATCACCGAATGTGTCGACGGCCTTTGGGGAATAAGGACCCCTACGACCCCAGATTTATGAATATTTTCTTCCCACCTCCATGCCGCCTTCCCGGTTCGGACTCCGCAAACTCCATTTAGCCTCAAGGAATCTCACGTGACTATATGGTAGGCTCGGCGCAAGCCTTGTAGCGGAGCTACAATCTCCGCTTGGAGCAAACTCCCGCTTTAGGGGGGTACCTCCGTGCCATGCTGCCACGCCCTCCCCTCCGTTTCTCTCAAAAAATTTTTGTAGACATATATTACATATGTATACAAGTAAATACTTCAACTCAGTTTTATCTTTAAAACTCAAAATGAACCATTATTGAGCATGTGGCTGGGATCAGCCTCTTGCTGCTTATTCTGGCCACATCTCTGTGATTCAGAGGTTTTTTTAAAAAACTGATTTGATAGGATTTTATTTTTACATCTTAAAAGGATTATAGATATTTTTTAAAAGGGATATGGTGCCAGAAATGTACATGGTGGAATATACAAGTGACAGGCATAGTTACGTGACCTGTTAGGGATGTGTGCCAGATTTGATGTCGGGATGTTAGGATCTGCCAGATTTGACGTCGGGATCGGATTTGGTTGGAACTCTCCTTGACCAAGATCGGTAGTCGCAATATTCGGAAATGCACGGAATACTGGATGCCTCAGAAGTCAGAGATCCAAAGACTGATCTATACAAGCATTGGCTTCAACTTATGGGTTGCGCCCTCTTGGATTTCTAGTGCCCTGGTATTTCGGACTGAAGACCGGAAAGTGTTATTGGGGTTCCGATTGGTCGGGTCTATTCGGAAGGTCAGCGCCAATGATGTGTTGAGACTTATTGGAGATGAGTGGGGGCTTCAGATATTCAGAAATGGAATAGTCCATGCGGATGGGGTAGGGGTAACAATAAATCAATATTGAGTAAGGATTAGCTTTACTGGAAGTGAGTGTAATCGAGGAGGGTTTGGAATGTCAGATGAGGTAGGGTCGGAATAATCGGAATAATTGGAATACCGAACAAAGCTGGAAGGCCTTATTGCAGGTAGAAACTTGGAGCGATGAAGTGTAATAAAGGTTGAATGATAGAGGATGGGTGGGATATATCAGGGTGTTACGAGTTATATTGGAATAAAAAGTTGAGGTAACGAGATATGAAGGATGCGAGATATATGAAAGGGGTATAAGATATACGATATAAGAGATAGAAGGTGATACAAAAGATAGTGATACGAAAGGTAGTGAAACAATATGATTTACAAGCTAAAGAAGCTTGATCAAGGGAAAACATATTTAAGACATGTGGGATTCCAAAATCGGGAATGGAAGATAAGGGTGCATGATACGGAGTTCCAAAGTCGGAGCGAATATGGGAATCAAGATAAGATGTACGGGGATAATATTGAAATAGAATTGTGACTAAGAATAATAAATGGGGACATGTCGGAAATAAGCAGAAAAGGCTTATCGGAATACGTGAAACGGTGGAATAACACAGGTTGGATCTGGGATCTAACATGACCATACATGCTGCATAGTAAATTGACAGTTGACATGCTCAATACTTGTGTTCACTTTCCAAATACCAGGAAGTCTAGGATCCTATTTGTATTTCTATTTGTGAGGTGTCTCACCAGCTGTAGGCATATTAGTTATTCAAGAGGGTGGCTGGCTGCATTTGCAAACTGAAAAGTTAGACAGAGTACAGCAGCAACAAAGAAATATTGCTTTGACTACTGTTATTGAGGTATGGGAGCATGAAAATCTTTGCAATATACTTGATACATATGATATATAACCATTGAGGCACTCCCAATCCTATTTCACAGCTGTGCATCATTTGAAGAAGCCAGTGTCTCACCTTGGACCAGTGCTGGATTGCAATTCAAAGTGATTTATATGTGCTTGACCAAGTTGGGAAAGCTGTAGTGAGACATCTCAGCTACAACTTTCATTCATTGGCAAGGCGGTCAAACAAGAGTGGCAGATGGGAGACACAAAAAAGGTACCCCCCCTAAACCCAGTAGTTTGCTCCAAGCCCCTTCTCCAAAGGGCAAACAGAGTTTATGAACTTTGAACCGGGAAGGTGGCTTGGAACAAACCTAACTATATGGTAAGGTTCGTAACAAGCCCTTTCTCTGATTCAAACACTGTAAACTCTGTTTGCCTTTCAGAGAAGGGGCTTGGAGCAAACTACCTGCTTTCTGGGGGTACCTTTTTTGTGTCTCCCATCTGCCGCTCTTGTTTGACCGCCTTGCCAATGAATGAAAGTTGTAGCTGAGATGTCTCACTACAGCTTTCCCAACTTAGTTAAGCACAGATAAATCACTCCAAAATGCAATCCAGCGCCAGTCCAAGGTGAGCTGCTGGCTTCTTCAAATGATGCACAGCTGTGAAATAGGATTGGGAC
This sequence comes from Ramaria rubella, assembly GCA_015039355.1. Classification (NCBI taxonomy): domain Eukaryota; kingdom Fungi; phylum Basidiomycota; class Agaricomycetes; order Gomphales; family Gomphaceae; genus Ramaria; species Ramaria rubella. The sequence goes on along the minus strand of MU134427.1, from coordinate 68,032 downwards.
TGCCTGAATGGTACAGAAATTGTATATAGGGTATTTATGAAGCATATTAAAGATATTTTGACAACCTCATACCCCATCGACATTATTCTAAGCATTATCTTTGTGTCACTGGCAGGCTTCATTTGACTCAAGTCAACTTGTCCTGTTCACAAATGCAGCCACCCTCTTTGACAAATATGCCAACCGCTCCTGAGACACCTCGCACATGGAAATCCAAAAAAGATCCAAGACTTCCTGGTATTTGGAAAGTAAGCGCAAGTGTTGAGCAGGTGGGCCAGCTTGTGTCTACACATCTGGGATTATTGTAAGAATACAGATTCTTATAGTAGCATATATGGTACTATCTCAGGTATATAAGTCACCAGAGTGACTTATGGGTTGTATTATATAAGCCGCCCACTAGGGGCGCTTGTAGATAGTTGACAACTATACAGTTGTCCACAAGTAATTAGATAAGCAATAACTTTTTACTTGTAACCACACCAGTTGCAGACACCAATAACATATTGGCTCAGTCTGTTCGTGTGAACAATACTAAGTTTCTTACACTTTTTTGACTGCCAATCAAGTTGGCAGCACTGCGATAAAACCTGAAAAACATCAACCAATCTTTTTACCCAAACCAACGAGTTTAACACTCACTGGAATTCTCAGAAACAGTAAACAGACGTTTACTGTTGATTCTTCTAAATCAATAGAAGAACACCACAGTGTAGCTGATAGATCAGAGATCTATGACTTTGATAAGAACTCAAAGCCGAGCATCTTGATCCAGAGAGGATGCAGATATGTCTGGAGCCACAGCAAAGGGCCCAGACAGGAGAGTTGAACCTGCCCATGATATGGACAGGCAAACGGGAACATCAATGAGGATATCTAGTCCACGTAGAACTACAACAGCCATAGCTTCTGACTCCATGAGTCGAAAGCGAGTATCCGCAAATCTAAGAAGATCCGCGCTGGAGGAATCAGAAACGGATGAGGTCTCACCTGTTAAGAAAAGTAAAAGAACTTCAACCAGGTCAAAGTTACGATTGTCTCTAGACGAGTTGAAAGAGGGGCCAATGAGTGACACAGACAATTCGCCAGGAGTGCAAATGTCTCAGCTCCTGCATGTTCAAGAACATCACAGATCACAAAGTTACACACTGTCCCAAACAGGGATGGTAGAGCATGGATCACCATGCTGGGACAAAGAAACCCGGCGATACAAACATACAACCAGACATATTGCCCAGATGATTACGACCCTCAAAGAGAGCCATAGGCATGTAGATACTATGTGCAAAGTGAGCCAATGAGCAGCTGGTGCAGCGGACAACACCACAAACCAACTCCAAACCTTACGAGATGGTATGGAACTGTTAATACAGTCCCTGGAGGAGGAAGTACAGGGACCTTTATGTGGAAAGGCCCCCAAACGTGGAAACAATCCCAATAGGGATTGTGAAGTCAACCGCAAGGCTGAGAAGGCTTGGAAGAAACGAGACAGACAGAGGATGCCACCTCCGTCTAGACTGAGCAGCAGAAATGGTCCTCGTGAAGCTAGTGCTACCCTAGAGCAGGATAGCATCAGTAGGCACTGGCATACTGAGGAAGAGATGGATCGTGAGCTAGAGGCTTGTGATAGAGAAAATATCCGTGAAGGAATTCACAGATAAAAAAGAATGTACAATGAGCAAGAAGTGCTTAAGGCAGTGACCCAACAGTCACTGTGAGAAATGATGAAGTCTGATGCTGATAGCGTCAGTACCACGACTAGCACTCATGTTACCATTGAATGTGAGTTCGATCACTGGGATAGAATTGAACATAAGGCAGTGCAACGGAAACACCATGCACTAGAACTCCGTGCTAAACACGTGGATAACCTAGTCAAGGAGGCATATATTGCTGGAGTTGAAGGCAATGCCTTCAACAAGCTGATTGAGTCAGCAAGAGTGGCTCAATCCACCCTCAGCAGCAGTCATAGACTGAGGGATGCATTTTTAATGGCTGACAAATGTCAACCATTGTATCAGATCAAAGAAGACATCGTTGATCCACCGGTGCAGCAGGATGTGAGTAATCATGTCCCCTGCCTGCAGATACAAGTGATCCTGCATGTGGTATCACTAGCAATTATGGATCCTGAACAGAGGGTTCAGGAGGTAGTAGGAAATCCGTTTATGTATGTAGATGGAGTTGCAAAGATGGTGCAAACTGCCCTTGAGAAACACAAGGACAGTGAGCCAGACAAATCCATGCTTGCTAAAGCCGGAGTAAAATTACCTCACCCAGCAGAATATGCTGGGAAAGCAGATCTCGAAGAAGTTGAGAACTTTGTCTCAGGAATCCTGAGATGGCTAGGCATGAATAGTCTACTGGGGTTGTCCAGCATGGAACTCCAGTTGAACTATTTGGGCACCCACCTCAAAGGCGAAGCATTGGAGTGGTATGCTCGAAATATTGAGTGTCATGATCGAGTCATAGTCAACTGGACCCTCAAGAGTGCAATCACTGGTTTACAACAGTGATTCCTACATGCACTCACGCACAGACATGTGTTGAACAAGTTCGACAAAATTATGCAAGGGACTAGAACTGTTCAGGAATCACTGAATCTCCTTGGAGGGAGATCAACCACAAAATTAAGTTCGTGGATGAAACTAAACAGTTTCATCATCAGTTACCAAAGTGTCCTGAGGCAATTTGAAATGAGGGCACAAAATTGCTCATATCTACAGCATTCCACCCACAGACAGATGGAGCAACAGAATGAGCAAATCATTCTGTAGGGCAAATACTCCACACTGTAGTGCAGAGTGATCAGAAGGATTGGGCCAAGAAATGCCCAATGGTAGAATTTGCACTGAACAGCTCAGTCAGTGCGACCACAGGATATGCACTGTTTGAAATGAACGGTGGATACTTGCCCCATTTTTGTGAAAGGCAGTAAATTCTTGCAGTAAAGTACTTGTTTTCAACTGGGCTAAAAGGCCACTATGCCAAGTTATCTGGCACAGTCTGCAAGCACTATCAAGCAGGAACATATTACAGAGTCACCAACCAACGAAATGGTCTGTAACAGTATTGGGCAAGTACTATCAGTGATTACTACTTTTAGAGGAGTACGGCAATTTGCACAACAAATGTTGTGGAACTTGATTGATGCTCACAATGCAATCATCATGAGTCGAGTGCAGCAGAAAGACACTGCAAATATCAGATGCCATTATGGAATGACATACAAGATTAGACTGTTAGTATATCTGTCTACAAACAACCTGTCCTTACCTAAAGGACAGGCAAAGAAACTAGTGCCCAATTATATTGGGCCGTATCAAGTTGTAGAGGTGGACAACTCCACCTCCAATGTGAAACTTGAGTTACCTCCAGAGCTCACAGCTTGGAGGATACTTCCAAAGTTTCATGTGAGTCTAATCAGACCGCATATACCCAATGACAATGAACAATTCCCTTGTCATGATGTAAATTATATTTATGACTTTGGGAAAGAAAATGAACCAGAATGGTTTGTGGATGAGATCCTTGCTCATCGCTGGACTAGTGACTCCAAGTTGGAGGTACAAGTGTGGTGGACATTGGGAGATGTCACCTGGGAGCCACTCTCTGCATGCAGAGAGTTAGAAGCGCTAGATGCTTATCTAGAGCTGAGAGGAGTTAGGAAGCCATGTGAGCTTCCTAATTGTGCCTTACAGGCATGATAATGACAAGGAGTGAGTCCTTTAATAAAAGGACTTGACACGGGCATAGTTCGTGTCGGTGATTTGCATGATGTGATGCCATCACATGTATTGATCACATGATGCAATGGGTGCACTCGCCTTAAATTTAAGTGACGATTTTATCACCACTTCAAGGCTTCTTGCCACCCACTACCACACCTGCACCAGTGCGAGTGTACCTGCAATTTCACATGGACGCTGACACATGGCATCCACACTCCTCTGCAGAGGCACTACCAAGTGCCTCTGAACAATTCACTATGCTCCAAAAGGAGCAGAGCTGGACGGTGCATGGTGTCAAGGACGCCATAGCAATTGTCCATTGTGACTCCTGCATGGAGTGCAATGCGTACACGCAGCACTTGCTGCAAGCTGCCAAATTGTGCCTTATCGACCCCTGAATGCACGACATTGAATGTGCATTAAAAGTGGCCTGGCCACCTTTGCTAGCTGAAATGGTGTGTCCTTTCATAAAGGATGCTGTATCCTCTTATAAAGAGGAGACGCACGAGCTCAATGCAGAGCTCAATAACTTGCACGCTGCTCTCAATAAGGAGAGACAGTGAAATCACAAGATGGCAGATAAACTATCTGCCATGAAGTTGACACCACCAGCACCAACTATAATCAATCTGACTTCACTGCCAGATTTGATGACGGACTCAGTGAGTCTGTCTACTCCAACTACCAGTGCCTCACTGGTAGGACTGATGCAATCCGGTCATAAGACCACATTGAAGCAGCAAGCATTAGTGGCACCATACCCCATGTCTCTGAATGCCTGCATTGCCCCTGCCATAGGCAACTTGCCTGAAACACAGATGGGCTTCTTTCCCTGCCCATTGGGCAAAGCACCGCACCCCTCAGCGGTAAAAATGTGTCGTCGACCCGCAGAGTGGTTCAACACGTGCCCTCTCAATGAACCTAGGTTCATTGAGCAGCTCATACTAGCACATGCAACATTTGCCATGTCACGCAGCATGCCATCATCAAGTGTGCTGCTCACAAGCAATGCTTGGCCACTCGAATGCCAGTGTTCAAGATCATGCACGATATGCCTCCCAATCTTCAGGATGCATTGCACACCATTGAATACTCCCCAGAGGGAGTATCACCTGCTATCTGTGGAAATGGAGATAACACCCTCTGTTTAGAGGATGTTGATGTTTGGGTTTGGCTCAAAATAATCAAGCCAAAGAAAGACAGCCTAGTCTTTCTTCAAAAGCTCACGGAACTTTTCACAGTATGTGGCCAGTGGGCTGATCTTGCTGGCACTGGCAGCAAGGGTTACTGATGCTGCTGTCCACCAGTGTTGAAAAAGTCTTCGAGTGGAAATGCCCTCCAGAGAGCACATCACTCAATGAAATAGCCCAGTGGCTAGGTATCCATGCAGGAGTAGACCCCGCTAGGGCTCTAATCAATATAGAGCCCTATTTCGTGTGCAAGCAGAGTAAGATCTGCTATAACGACACTGCGCAATGGGTACTCAACACCTGCGAAGGCCGGCCATTCACCGGCCTTCATATACCTATGCCCCTGCATCCCCCAGGCCTTTGGGGAGCAGCTACTATGTCCAATGACGATTCGTTGCTCAACAGACGAGGCAGAGGGCCTCCCTGCTTTAAGGCACATATGGATGTGCCATCAATGGAACCCTCCACTCCACCTGCTCCCCCGACTGCATCCGCTATCACAGTGATAACATGATGGAAGTCGACCCAGCCAACTCCATCTACTACGACAATACCGTCAAAGTAGCTGCGCAGTCATCTTCGACTGCACCTGCACCAGTATATGCTGATCCTCCATCAGCATAAAGTTGCCTGAACCTCCTGAGGTTCAGTCTGTGGGGAGGATGTAAGAATACAGATTCTTATAGTAGCATATATGCTACTATCTCAGGTATATAAGTCACCAGAGTGACTTATGGGTTGTATTATATAAGCCACCCATTAAGGGCACTTGTAGATAGTGGACAACTATACAGTTGTCCACAAGTAATTAGAATATCAATACTTTTTACTTGTAACTACACCAGTCGCAGACACCAATAACATATTGGCTCAGTCTGTTTGTGTGAACAATACTAAGTTTCTTACAGGATGTCTATCCTAAAGAGGGGAGTAGCAACTATGCCAGCATTAATCCACACAATTTCCGCCTGTTTTGGGTCTACCACAGTCCCTCCCAGTGTTAAAGCCCAGTCAAAAGCGTCTCAGGCAGGAGCTGGTGGCATATGGCAAAATATGTGAGATAAGGGAGGATCTGGCCTGGTATGTAAATGAAGTGCTGAGCACAGAGTATTCCAGTACCTCTTTCTGAAAGCTGCTGTAGCTTTCTGGTTTTCACTTGACAGAAAACATGCACCAACACCAGTTTTGCTAGTGCTCTGTTCTCGAAGCGCTGTTACAAACCGTTTGCAGATTGTATATTCATCAGGCGGATGTATCATCCGTGCTGCATACTTTGTAATATCGTTCAGTAATTCCTGAATGGTTCTAGTCCCTTGCACGATTGTGTCGAACTTATTCAACGCATGTCTGTGCGTGAGTGCATGTAGGAATTGCTGTTGCAAACCAGAAATTGCACTCTTGAGGGTCCAGTCGATTATGACTCGATTATGACACTCAATATTTCGAGCATACCACTCCAATGCCTCGCCTTTGATGTGAGTGCCCAAATAGTTTAATTGGAGTTCCGTGCTGGATGGCCCCAACAGACTATTCATGCCTAGCCATCTCAGGATCCCTGAGATGAAATTCTCAAATTCTTCGAGATCTGCTTTCCCAACATATTCTGCTGGGTGAGGTAGTTTAACTCCAGCTTTAGCAAGCATGGATTTGTCTGGCTCACTGTCCTTGTCTTTCTCAAGGGCAGCTCGCACCATCTTTGCGACTCTATCTACATAAGTAGACATATTTCCTACTACCTCCTGAACCCTCCATTTAGGATCCATAACCTGACTGCTGCTGAGGGCAGATTGAGCCACTCTCGCTGACTTGATCAGCTTGTTGAAGGCATTGCCTTTGACTCCAGCAACATATGCCTCCTCGACTAGATTATCTGCATGTTTACCACGGAGTTCTAGTGCACGGTGTTTCCATGATGCTGCCTTATTTTTGATCCTCTTCCAGTGATTGTACTCACATTCAAGACTAACATGAGTGCTAGTCGTGGTACTGACACTATTGGCATCAGACTTCATCATCTCTCACAGTGACTGTTGGGTCACTGCCTTAAGCACTTCTTGCTCATTGTATGTCCTTTTTGATCTGCAAATTCCTTCACAGATATTTTCTCTATCGCGAGCCTCTAGCTCACGATCTGTCTCTTCCTCGGTACACCCACGTGTACTGATGCTATCCTGCTCTAGGGTAGTGCTAGCTTCACAAGGACCATTCCTGTTGCTTGGTCCAGATGGAGGTGGCATCCTCTGTCTGTCTCGTTTCTCGCAAGCCTTCTAAGCCTCACAGTTGACTTCACGATCCCTATTGGGATTGTTTCCATGTTCAGGGGCCTTTCCTCATAACGGTCCCTGAACTTCCTCCTCTAGGGACTGTATTAACAGTTCCATACCATCTCCCAAGGTTTGGAGTTGGTTCATGGTGTCGTCCGCTGCATGAGCTGCCTCAGCTGCTTGTTGGCTCACTTCTCGCGTAGTCTCTACATGTTTATGGCTCTCTTTGAGGGCTGTAATCATCCAGGCAATATGTCCGGTTGTACGTTTGCATCGCCAGGTTTCTTCATCCTGGCATGCTGACCCCTGTTCTATTGTCCATGTTTGGGACGGTGAACTTCGCAATCTGTGATGTTCTTGGACATGTGGGAGCTGCAATATTTGCACTCCCGGTGAATTGTCTGTGTCACTTGTTGGCAGCTCTCCTGACTCATCAAGAGACAATTGTAACTTCGACCCAGTCGAAGTTCTTTTAGTTCTTTTAACAGGTGATATTTCATCTGTTTCTGATTCCTCTGGCACAGATCTCCTTAGATCCACTGATACTCACTTTCAACTCATAGAGTCAGAAGCTACAGTGTTGTAGTTATACACGAACTAGCTATCCTCGTCGGAGTTCCCATTCGCCTGTCCACATTGTGGGCAGGCTCAACTCTCCTGTCTGGGTCTTTGGCTGTGGCTCCAGATGTATCTGGATCCTCTCCGGATCTCGATGTTTGGCTTTGAGTTCTTATTGAAGTCATAGATCTATGATCTATCAGCCACACTGTGGCATTCTTCTATTGATTTAGAAGCAACAACAGTAAACATCTGTTTACTGTTTCTGAAAATTCCAGTGAGTGTTAAACTTGTCAGTTTGGATAAAAAGATCAGTTGATCTTTTTCTAAAGTGCAGTGCTGCCAATAATATTGGCAGTCAAAAAAGTGTAAGAATCTTAATGTTTCACACTAAACAGACTGAGCCAATAATTGTATTGGAGTCTGCGACTTTGTGTGGTTACATATTAAAGTATTCTGATTACCTAATTACTTGTGGACAACTGTATAGTTGTCCACTATCTACAGGTGCCCCTAGTGGGCAGCTTATATAATATCACCCATAAGTCACTCTAGTGACTTATATGCTCTAGTTAGTAGCATATATGCTACTGTAAGAATCTACATTCTTACAATGGCCCACCCATGCCCAACTGCATGACCCCACCACCATCCCGCCACCACACTCTGCTACCACACCACCATGCCCCTACCACACCCACTCCCACAGTGCCAGTCACATGTATTTAATTTTTAGATTAGTTAAATATGATTATTATTATTTTTAATGTTTGAACCGGTTCACACTGGAGACAAACAACAATTTTCTGAGTCAGAAAATCTTTCAGAAAATCCTCAGAATATGCCATGTTTCCTGAAGATTTTCTATGGACAGAAAACTGCTGAAAAACCTATGGTTTTTAGAGAGTTTTCTGTCCCCAGAAAAACTTCATGAAATTCTAGAAATGTGTCCCAGAAAACTGTACAAGAAATGCTTGCCAAATATCATGATTTTCTGATGATTTTCTAAGTCCCAGAAACTTAGAGAATATTGTGGATTTCCACAGGTTTTTCTGCAACCAGGAAAGCTTGTAAAAATTCTCAGAAAATCTTGCAGAAAAGCTGAGAAAACTGTTTATTTAACAGTTTTCTGATTTCTGAGAATTTCCTTGTTCAAAAAACTCATATATTGAGTTTCCTTGATCAGAAAACTGTTAAATAACCATGGTTTTCTGCAAGATTTTCTGAGAATTTTCACATGCTTTCCTGGTTGCAGAAAAACCTGTGGAAATCCACAATGTTGTCTAAGTTTCTGGGATTCAGGGAATCATCAGAAAATATTTTTGGCAAGGATTTCTTGTACAGTTTTCTGGGGCACATTTCTAAAATTTCATCAAGTTTTTCTAGGGACAGAAAACTCTCTAAAAACCATAGGTTTTTTTTAGCAGTTTTCTGTCCCCAGAAAATCTTCAGCTGACTCAGAAAATTGTTGTTTGTGCCCAGTGTCAGAACTGGCTCTGAGCCAGTTCTGAACCGACTCATGAGCTGAACTGACAGTGAACTGAACTGTGAGCTGGTAACCAGCAGATTGTCAGTTCAGTTCATGAACTGAACTGAACTGAATTGAACTGCGTCCATCACTATGGACAACATAATGAGCCAGGAGCCTTTGGGTGAAGCTTTGTCACACCCATCACTTCACACAGGCTTGAGCCACAAAAATATTGGTAAGTCACCAACTAAAGTCACCCACTTCAACCACAGGCCTTTGATTGTCTTTGACTTCTGGGTCACTCATCAGCTGTGGTCCCTGCCTCTTCAGTGCACCAACCAATATATCAAGCATGTTTGGATTTGACTACAGGTCCCTGACATGCTCTGACAAATGTTCATGTTCTTGACAATAACACACAAATGTATAATTTATTTTATTTTGGTGTGATGTATACACAGTGCGTAGAGTGGGGAGGGGTCTAGTCTGGAGTGGAGTGGTCTAGAGAGGATTGGTTGCTGTAGCTCGCTAGAAGTGGACAGTGGGACGGGATGATATCTAGAAACGTAAATGGAAACACAAATCCAGAAACGGAATGGTATTCAGAAAGATCTGGAAACAAGTACGAGAAGCGCATCCGGAAACAAGCACGAGAAGCATGATGCGAACGCCAACCACAACCAGAACGCGAACGAGAAGAGACGCACCGGAGCTCGTAGGACCGGGGAGCGTCTTTGGCGTTAGGGCTGGAGCGTCTTTGACTTACTTTAGGGCCGGAGCTTCGAGATGTTTGGTGAGCTTCGGGAGCTTCGAGATCGTCGTTTCGAATGAGTTTACAGCTTCCAGCTTCGCGACCGGCTTCGAGGCTTGTCAAGGGTTCGAGACATTGGGGGTGTCTGGGATTGAGTTCGGCTTTGGATTCCGGCAGCCGTCCGGGCATCCGGATCGAGGCCGGTTTCGAGGGCGAGGTGGTTTCGAGATGGGCTTTGGCTTCGCGATCGTTTGGTCTAATCTTAGCATTTTTGAGTCAAGTTTCTGACTGAGCGATCGGGAGTGGGGGTCCCGGATCGAGACGGTTTGCGTTCCGGGTAGGATGTTCGGGTCGAATTGGCTTGGGATTTGAGATCATGATACTGTTAGCTTAGCTTGGGATCACGAGCTTTTTGAGTTTTGCGAGCGGCTGAGTGACCTGGGTTCGAGACTGGATTCAAGGCTTGGGGACCGGCTTTGGGTTCCGGGTGGTGTCCAGCAGGCGTCTGGGTCGAGACCGGTTTCGAGGGCGAGATTAGCTTCGAGTTCGAGGTCGGCTTGGGGTTCGAGGCTTAGATTTCGAGAGCGGCTTCGAGGTTCCGGATCGAATCGGCTTCGGGAGCGGCTTCGAGTCGAGAGGATGTGAGAATTCGAGACGGGCTTGGGTGGTAGGGTAGGGTGCGGGATTGAGGCGGCGTCAATGCTTGGACTTTGAGATCGGCTTGGGTGGTCTGGTTGCGGGATTTGAATAGGCGGCCCGGGCTTTCGAGATAGACTCAGTGCGGGGATGGGAATGGGTAGGGATATGGGTAAGGGTGAGGAGGAGGGTGCGGAATCGTAGGCCGACAGCGTATCTTCGTTTGTGTTCGTGTTCTAGTGGAATTTCGCTGTGTCAATTTTGAGGGGGTGTGCGTCTGCGTCTGCGTCTGCGTCGGAAGTCGGTATTCGAGTGAGTGTGCGCTTGGGCGAACCAGAATGCGAGCGTGCGCTTGCTCGCTTGTGTCTGTCAGGGTGGGTGGAGTAGAATGGAATGGAGTAGGACTACATGGTGTTGCTGGCGTTCAAGATCAAGCGCAGGGTCTGCGAACTGAGAATTTGACACTGTTCTGTTTGGAGGGGAGTGGTGCGACTGACGAGAGGGAATGGATGAAAGGATGCGATATGAAAGGAATGGCGAGAGGCGACGAAATGAATGGATGAACTTGACATGAATGGATGGGATGAGCGAGAGGCGAGGAAGGGAAAGACAGGAATTAGACGAAATGAATTAGTGAGATGGAAGGAGGGCGGAAAGGAAGTGACGTGGAGTATCGCTGCGGGGACGGAGCCTGATGTTGGTGGGGGCATGGGCACGGGCGGATGGACACGTATATCTGTTGTGATGCGGCGATGCAACGTACTAGAGTAAAGCAATGTAGCGTAGTAGTCTAGAGGGCGAGCGAGTTGTCATATTTTTTTTGGGTTTTTCTTTCTTACCTTTTCCTGTTTCTGTTTCTGCTTTTTTTGGAGGGGGGTAGGGACGAGAATGTCAGTGATTACGGCAGGAGCAGGGTCAGTGGCAGGAGGAGCAGGCACTAGACGTGTCTGGGGTCATAGCGAATGAGGGAGCGTGCGGTGCGTGTGAGACTGAATAGGACCCCAAGGAGGGTAGGTACTGGATTTACGCTGGTTTGCCCCCGCGCGCGGGGTAAAACCGTGCCGGCCCCAGCGGCTGGCTTTCCATTGGCCGCTTCCCTTCACCTTCGCCCTCTCTCGCCTGCACTATGGCTTCGTAGCTTTACTTTGTCTGTGTTGCTGTAGGTCCAGGTAAAATCCACAGGTATGTGTTCTAATTTTTACTTCTTTCCTATGTTGACATTTGATATATTAAGCCTGGAACGCAATAGGTCCTGGGCTAGATTTCGGACTAAGTACAGTCATGGTCATTGTCGACCATGACTAGTTTATAATCTTGTTCTAGTTAGTAAACATACCCTCAGTGAAGTTCACTCACTGAGGTACGTAACGTTCTTTCCTTGCCACATAAATAATGAGACTCACATGTACTGTAGTTATTCGCCTACAGGTAGTTACAATAGCACCCTCAGTGAAGTTCCCACTCACTGACACTGGGGACATAGATAAATAATTCACATGAAAAATGTGAAGAAAATGTTTTCTCCCACCCACACTTTCTTGCAATTTTTGGAAAAGAAAAAACAACAAAAATATTAGCTTTTCAAATATTTTTGAGTTTGAAAAACGGTCACAAAAACCTAACTTTTGGTTGATTTTTTGGAGACAAAAATAGATAGAAAAGGCAGGATATTTCTGTGACTTAGACCTTCCAAAATGCATGAGAAATGCAAGATTTTTCATGATCAAAATATGATGAGATTCCATCACTTCCATTGGATTTTCATTGACAGAAAGCAGGCTAAAAAGCTTATTTTTAAATTTTAAAAGTGCACAAAAAACATTGTGGAGGATTGATTATCCTATGGATAATCATTCTTCCATAAAGAGAATATTTTCAAAATTTTGGATTATAAAAATCCAATGTTTTTCTTGGATTTTTATCTATGGAAATGCAGCCAAAAGGTTCATTTTTAAAAATGGACTAGATGAGTAACCTGTGCTTCACACGGCACCCCGTTTAGAATTTGATGAATTTTTACATAGTGAAAATTATATTCCCACACAGCTACATGGCCTCGCTAAAGCTCGGTATTTTTTCTGCATATAAAATCACATTCTATATGGCCTTACTAACACTTGGTTTTTTCTTTCTACATTTTCCTAAATCAACACTCTGTCAGTCATAGTGCCCTGTCATATCAAGTCACTTACTTAAGATGGATGAAGCAGAACATCTTTATATACAATATTCATTGAGAAGCAGATTTAATCTTTTCTAATTGGTTCCCCAAGACTGTGACATAAAATTGACAAAGACCAAACATAGCAACTCACCGGTCTATTCCAACAGTGCCTTGAATTGTGACTTGGATAGTTGGATTCAAATTTCAGACTGTCTTTTTTTGAGTTGGATTGTTTGAAGTGGACTTGGATTGTCTGGTTCAGAGTTGCCAGTTGGATTGTTCACATGGGAGTTGGACTGTTAAGTTCAGAATCAGAGTGTTCAATGTGGAGATCATTCAATTTGGAGACAGATGGTCTGATTCTGACTGGATTGTCTGATTTAGGCATGGATTTTCTGAGTCATGTTTTTGGACTGGTCACCTGTACTTGCAAGCTCTGCCTCAAATGATGCCACCACACTAATGCTCTCAACTGTTTAGACCTGTGGGTAAGGGTATGTGAGAACCCTTGGGTCAGATCATGACCTGGCACTTAAATAAGTGCTGGGTACCCATATCTGTATAACCTGTGGGTGATTTTTTATTTGTGTTTATTTTGGCTGGTTGGGTTCTGTAAACAGATAATATATATTTTATTAAACAGGCTGACCCAGCAATTAAATTACTCCTGGGTATGAATATAGGTATCTGCAGGTAAAACCTATGTGACCTGTAACCAGCCTTACTGCAAGGGGAACATATATTGGCCTGATTTGGCCATATGCTGACACCTATGCTCTATTCTACATCATGCTGGACTCCAGGGGAGTATGCAGTATGACACTTCCCACTTACTTTCCTCTCTTTAGCTGTAACACAGACACATATCTGCTGTGTGAGTCATGCTTAGCTATCATATTGGTTTGGTTGGTGGATATCAGTGAGCACCATGCAGTCTGATTTAGGGCCCCTTTCATGTACACATGCACACACCCATACTCTTGGATACCATCTCATCTCTCTGGGTATGTGAGTCACCAAACATACCTGTATTCCCCATTTCTCACAGATAGCCACAGATACCAGCAGGTATCTGCATATTTGTCACAGGTATACTACCATTTTTTTCAAGAGTACAGGTATGTGTTAGAACCCAAATCTGTCCTCCAATTTTCTGCATCTCCAATAAACCTCTTTTTCTGATTATTCTGATATAACCACATTTGAACATTCTTAGTCAAGATCCATCTTCAATCTTATACCCATAGGTTTTACCCTGATTCCATATTTGCTCCATTTCAGTATTACATATCACATATCCTTACCTTTTCTGTTCCTGATTTGGAATTCCACATATTCCTTTAAATATGCTTCTCTATCCAAGCTTTTCTTTAGCTTGTATATTGATTATTCTGATTGTTCTTCCTTATGTCATTTGTAGTTCTGATGTTACACTATGTATAATGCTCCAAATGCATGTATACAATTGATCATTATCTTGACATCTCAATCAGATACTTTCCAATTACTCCTATCCTACTTCCAATTTCCAAATTCCACTGCTTGGTTAATTCTGCTTTCCCACAAAGCACCATCCTCCCTCAATATTGATTTATCATTACTTCTCTTTCTTCCACATTGTGCATCTCCAAATATTCTGCATTCTTCTGTATGCTCAGTTAAGTCTTGACTCATCCATCTTATCATTGATCTCTATACAGATCCAACTAAAACAATATTTTAAATTCTGACTTGTCAAGAAGTCTGAAATACCAGGGCACCAGAAATCCAAGAGGGTGCAACCCATAAGTTGAAGCTGACACCCATGTATTCCCATCTCTAGTCCTTTTGGTTCTCCAAGTCTTCCAACATCTCCAGATTCTCCAAATTCCAATATCCAATATTTCCAACCAAGGAGAAATTCAGATACCCTGACAGTATGGTGTTACAGTAACCGTTACTCATGCAATGCCCTAGTCTGATTTGTAGATAGTGTCAAACTGTTATCTTATAGGTGCCTATCACCTGTATGTGCAGTAAGTGAATAGCTCATGTAAATTATGTAGACTTAGGATTAGAGGCATCTCACATGTCACTTGTGCACATCCCCTTACCCTTACACCCTATCAGCACTGATATAAAGCAACAGTTCAGATTCTGATTGTCTGCCAAGTCATATAATCTAGCCAGTTCAGAAGTGGATTCCATGACTCAGAATTAAATTGGCCAGTTCAGAGTCATTTTGGTTGGTTTGGAGTTAGATGGTCTGATTCATAATTGTATCATCAGGCCAGTATGAAGTCAGATTGGCCAGTTTGAGTTGGACCAGCCAGATCAGCATCAGACTGGTTAGTTCAGAATTGGGTTGGCCAGTTCAGGATCAGATTAGCTGGTTTGGAGTTGGATTGTTGGATTTGGAATCAGATTGGCTGCAGTGGTTCAGAGTCAGATTAGCTGGTTCATCAGATTGGCCAGTTCAGAGTTGGATTGAGATCAATCATTCTGATTTGAATTCAGCTTGTTCGGGTTCTGATTCACTGATTCAGATAGATTATTGTCTGATTCATTCAGATTCTCATCTGTTTTTATTTTGACACTCCAGGCTGCCTCAGAACACCAAACCCTAACCCTAAACTTGCCTGGAAGACACTGCCTTGGAATTATTGTTATTTTCTTGGGGAAAGGCTCAGGCAAGTTCCAGGGATGTCCCAGAAGCCTCCTTGAGTTTTCCTATATTTCTCTGGAAATTATTTGGGCTGCTGTGGGGCTCAGGATCCAATGTTTGAGCTGACCAAGCATGACCAATCCTGACAAATCACAGGCGCTTAAAAAACGCCCACCACCCACTGTCGCACTTTAATATATAGATGAAAAAAAGCTGGGGATAAATGCTTATCCACTGGATAATCATTCTTCCCAATGGGGTGACTATTGAAACTTAGAGAATATTGTGGATTTCCACAGGTTTTTCTGCAACTGGGAAAGCTTGCTAAAATTCTCAGAACATCTTGAAGAAACCCTTGCAGAAAACCATGGCTATTTAACAGTTTTCTGATTCCTGACAATTTCCTGGTTCAAAACACTCATTTATTGAGTTTCCTTGATCAGAAAACTGTTAAATAACCATGGTTTTCTGCAAGGGTTTCACAAGGTTTCCTGGTTGCAGAAAAACCTGTGGAAATCCATAATATTCTTGGACTCAGAAAATCATCAGAAAGTCATTAGTTTTGGCAAGTATTTCTTGTATAATTTCTTGGGGCACATTTCTGGAATTTCATGGAGTTTTTCTGGGGACAGAAAACTCTCTAAAAACCATAGGTTTTTCAGCAGTTTTCTGTCCCCAGAAAATCTTCAGGAAACATGGCAGATTCTGAAGATTTTGTAAAAGATTTCCTGACTCAGAAAATTGTTGTTTGCCTCCAGTGCATGCATGACCATGTGAAACAGCTTAAAACTACAAACATATTTTAAGTTGTGCATGCACAAAATGAAGCGAAACAACGGACTTACAGTGCTCTCTTTGTTCTACAATAAGTACATCACTCCAAGTCCATGCTACTCATTGCTAATACTGGGCTTGACTGGTCAGATAGTGGCACGAGACCCTCATGTATGGTCCAGTTGTTGACACTTGAAACCTGTTAGGGACGCATGCCGGATTTGACGTCGGGATTGGATTTGGTCGGAACTCTCCTCGACCAAGATCGGTAGTCACAATACTTGGAAATGCATGGAATACTGGATGCCTTGGAAGTCAGAGATCCGAAGACTGATCTATATGGGTGTTGGCTTCAACTTATGGGTTGTGCCCTCTTGGATTTCTAGTGCCCTGGTATTTCGGACTGAAGACCGGAAAGTGTTATTGGGGTTCCAATTGGTCAGGTCTATTTGGAAGGTCAGTGCCAATGATATGTTGAGACTTATCGGAGATGAGCCGGGGCTTCAGGTATTCGGAATGGAATACTCAATGCAGATGGAATAGGGGTAATGATGAATCAATATCAAGTAAGGGTTAGCTTTACTGGAAAGCGAGTGTAATCAAGGAGGGTTTGGAATGTCGGATGAGGTAGGGTCGGAATAATCGGAATAATTGGAATACCAAACAAGGCTGGAAGGCCTTATTGCAGGTAGAAGTTTGGATCAACGAAGTGTAATAAAGGTTGAATGATAGAGGATGGGTAGGATATATCAGGGTGTTACGAGTTATATTGGAATAACAAGTTGAGGTAACGAGATATGAAGGATGCGAGGTATGTGACAGGGGTATAAGATATACGATATAAGATATACGATATAAGAGATAGAAGGTGATACAAAAGATAGTGATATGAAAGGTGGTGAAACAATATGATTTACAAGCTAAAGAAGCTTGATCAAGGGAAAACATATTTAAGACATGTGGGATTCCAAAATCAGGAATGGAAGATAAGGGTGCATGACACGGAGTTCTGAAGTCGGAGTGAATACGGAAATCAAGATAAGACGTATGGGAATAATATCAAAATGGAATTGTGACTAAGAATGATAAATGGGGACATGTTGGAAATAAGCAGAAAAGGCTTATTGGAATATGTGAAACGGCAGAATAACATGGGTCAGATCTGGGATCTAACAAAACTGTACAAATCACCCTGTATCTTGGTGTTCAATAAGATTGCTACATACCTGGATTGTCATTGACATCCATCAGCGCTCATCATGTGCATCCTGCTGTGCCAAACGTCATCAACACCATGCACTGTTCCGGTGCAATGAATCCACATCTTTGACACTTCAAATGTGGCCAGTCAGCTTTATGTTTGTGCTTGACAAGCTGTTCATGGGGGCACCAGATGAAAAATCCAGTCAGGATCAGTGGTATGTACTTTCACACAACTTCAAGCATCAAGACCCAACTCTAACAGGACCATAGCCTCATTACCCTTGGTTTCAACACCACTAATGCATGAAATGCACTGCAGGCTTGGGTTAGTATGACAGTCTACTAACAAATGCACCCTGTGACTCATTGTTGTCCATACATTAGGCTCACTCACTTGAGGCCTATCCACATTGTTAAACAACTGTTTGACTTGTAGGATAGAGTGTGGCAGTCAGTGATATTGAGCAGCAATGTTGAAGGGGATGCCATCATCTTGAGGACCAAGGTAGGCACTGGAGTTAGATGTCATGTCACTTATGTTGTAGGCGTGGGCATGACATTCTGCAAAATGTTACATTTAGTGTCTGACTATCGGTCATTGCACCAATGTACCTATCACCAAGAGTGGGACTGCATGGGTGGCACCTAGAGCTCTAGGTATGAGCCTTTAACCCTACAGTGCAGACACTCATCTTGCAGCAGTGAAGGTACACACACCTTCACGTTGTGTGTGCGATAGCACCATCGTTACCAAGGATGCATTAAAACACAGTCAGCACACTGAATAGTCCAGCTTGGAAGCCAGACTTGCCTGTGAAAAAGGTATGATACAGTAACTTTACTGCACTGAAGGTAGACTCACATTTGTGACAAGTGTTTTGAGCTCACAAATTGTGCATTTGACTTCACCATGTTCACCATAGGTCCACTGACACTACAGCAGTCATGTGACTGTCCACATGAGTGCCACCATGATGGAATGAGGTGCAGACTTTGTCGCACCCATCTACATCATACTCTTCGTGTTCATGACATGGTCACCTTCCACTGGAGGCAAACAACAATTTTCTGAGTCAGAAAAACTTCATGAAATTCTAGAAATGTGCCCCAGAAAACTGTCTAAGAAACACTTGCCAAAAATGAGGATTTTCTGATGATTTTCTGAGTCCAAGAAACTTAGAGAATATTTTGGATTTCCACAGGTGTTTCTGCAACCAGGAAAGCTGGCAAAAATTCTCAGAAAATCTTGCAGAAAACCTTGCAGAAAACCATGGTTATTTAACAGTTTTCTGATCCAGGAAAATCAAAAGATAAAGGGGTTTTTTGAACAAGGAAATTGTCAGGAAATCTCTTGTTTTTAACAGATTTTATGGTTCCAAAAAAACCTCAGAAAACCATAAGAATTATTCCCAGAAAATCTGGGAAAATGGCAGGGTTTCCTGAGGATTTCCTGAGGATTTCCTGGGTGCTTACATAAATCCTGGAAAAACCCAAAAAAGAATCTTGTTGAATCACCAAGAATCAAACAGGATTTAAACAGCCAGGAAATCCTCAGGAAACTCAGCCATTTTCCCAGCTTTTCTGGGAATAATCCTTATGGTTATCTTACTTTTTTTGGCACCAGAAAATCTGTTAAAAACAAGAGATTTCCTGACAATTTCCTTGTTCAAAAAACCCCTTTATCTTTTGATTTTCCTGGATCAGAAAACTGTTAAATAACCATGGTTTTCTGCAAGGTTTTCTGCAAGATTTTCTGAGAATTTTTGCCAGCTTTCCTGGTTGCAGAAACACCTGTGGAAATCCAAAATATTCTCTAAGTTTCTTGGACTCAGAAAATCATCAGAAAATCCTCATTTTTGGCAAGTGTTTCTTAGACAGTTTTCTGGGGCACATTTCTAGAATTTCATGAAGTTTTTCTCAGGACAGAAAACTCTCTAAAAACCATAGGTTTTTCAGCCGTTTTCTGTCCTCAGAAAATCTTCAGGAAACATGGCAGATTCTGAAGATTTTCTGAAAGATTTTCCGACTCAGAAAATTGTTGTTTGCCTCCAGTGTTCAGTCGACTGTTGTGGCATGGTGGACTGTAGACTTGGTGCACGTGGCTTTGCTGCCATTTACGTTACTGGAGCAGTGTGAAGATGGCTGGACACTGGAGGCAAACAACAATTTTCTGAGTCGGAAAATCTTTCAGAAAATCTTCAGAATCCACCATGTTTCCTGAGGATTTTCTGGGGGCAGAAAACTGCTAAAAAACCTATGGTTTTTAGAGAGTTTTCTGTCCCCAGAAAATCTTCATGAAATTCTAGAAATGTGCCCCAGAAAATTGTACAAGAAATACTTGCCAAAACTAATGATTTTCTGATGATCTTCTGAGTCCAAGAAACTCAAACAATATTGTGGATTTCCACAGGTTTTTCTGCAATCAGGAAAGCTTGTGAAAATCTTGGTTATTTTACAGTTTTCTGATCCAGGAAATTGTCAGGAATCAGAAAACTGTTAAATAACCATGGTTTTCTGCAAGGGTTTCTTCAAGATTTTCTGAGAATTTTAGCAAGCTTTCCTGGTTGCAGAAAAACCTGTGGAAATCCACAATATTCTTTAAGTTTCTTGGACTCAGAAAATCATCAAAAAATCATTAGTTTTGGCAAGTATTTCTTGTACAATTTTCTGGGGCACATTTCTAGAATTTCATGAAGATTTTCTTGAGAATGAAAACTCTCTAAAAACCATAGGTTTTTTAGCAGTTTTCTGTCCACAGAAAATCTTCAGGAAACATGGCAGATTCTAAGGATTTTATGAAGGATTTTATGACTCAGAAGATTGTTGTTTGCCTCCAGTGTTGTAATTGCTGCAACCATTGCACTGCAGCCATCTGTATTTCTACGAATCAATCTGTTGGGAGGAACTCTCTGTCTGGATCTAGCTGCACATCTGCGTCAACGTACTCTTCCGCAGGGTGAATTTCACCCTGCTTATCGTTCTTGTAGTAGCGCAACAGACAGTCAGCTACTTTGTTCTCCACCCCTGGTACATGTACCATGGTATAATTGAATTGGGAGAGAAACTCCCACCAGCGCACCTGTCTGTCAGACAGATGCTGTTCACAGGGAATTAGTCTGGATTTGGGAATGCTGAAAATTCCTTGTGAACCCCTTGAGAACATAAAGTTCTCAGATGTGTTTTCTGTGGCTGAGAAGCTGACCAAAACCTAAACTTCTTGATGTGTTTTCAACCCCTGAAAACACAATTTCAAAATATAATGTGTTTTGATATTTCAGACTTGAATAAACATAATGTTTCCACCAGTCACACACAGGTGAGAAACACAATGGTGCAATGGATTCACCAATGATACTAAACTTATCGTTACAACCATGTTCCCTGAGCTAGAAAACTCTTTTGAAAACCTTTTATTCATGACAGTCCAAAATGAGGCTTAAACCATATGTATACTTTATGTTTTCTGAGATCTCAAATGTGTGGTAAATCTTATGTTTTGATCTGGAACATATAATCATTCAGGTATTTCTGAACATGGCATATATTATGTTTCCCTCATATTTTCCAATCAAGCAAACTCTTTAGGTTGCTTTATGTTTCCAAATCTAATATTATTATTCCTTTATGTTCCTGGGCCTCCAAAAACATTATGTTATCTCAACTGCCAATTTCTTTATGTCTGTGAACTTTGTAATCAATCTGCAAAATGATCTGGTGTGTGCATTATGTTTCCTGACAAGCGCATGGTTTACATTATGGTTTTGGAGACCTCCTTGGCTTACATTATATTTTCCAATCTACCTCATGGTTTCACTAATGTTAAGTTTTCTAATGTGTTTTCTAATGATTATTGAAATTAATTAATTAATGCTCCTTTGTCAGATCTTGAGACCTCGGACACTCCTGGAACTAGGGCTGGGCCATTAAGATTAAATTAAAAAAATCAGTGTATTTTATTGTAATCATAATGGTGAAACCTCCTCCAAGCCCAGTAATTAATCATATACATATTTTAATGTAATTTAATTACTAATTAATGGTATCTAATCACATTTGGAATGGATATTTATCCCCCAGAGGAAGTTGATGCCTTTGCCAAGCCCACATTTGAGTCGTTCCTTCAAAATGACAGTCTTTGAACTATTGTGTAGCCCCTTGCACTGTGCATGCAGTTTTTCCCTACAATCAGGTGAGTCCAATATTATCTATCCCTAAATAAGGACAAACAATGCCATTAATATCCAAGTCCAGATCATTGTCCACAAGGTCCTCGCCATGCTCAGAGCAAGGTGACTCAAGTTCAGGCTCATAATTGTCATTGCCATCATCAAACACTTCATCCTCATCTGAGGACACTGAGACCAGGACCATGTAAGTGAACCCTACCTCAGGATCCAGATTCCAGACTATTATGCTCACCCCATTTATGTTTGAGCCCCTTTTCTGTAAGTTTTTTTGATGGCTGTGACAGAAAATTCAGAGACAATCTTGTTTGTTTCATTTCCTCCTGGGGCCCATGATTGTGACTGGTTGACACAGGATGAGCAATGGTATGAGTCGATGTCACAGGCTGTGTTTTTGATTTTGAATTGGCTGATGCCTGCTTCGTTCCATAGAATGATTGCCTTGCTTGGGTGCCATTGACCAGGCTGCAGGAGCACTGAGTCCATGAAACATTTGTATGTGACATACCCACTTATGCTTTTTCAAGGAGCTCCTGTAGTTGTATGCAACACACATACATCATATTTAACCCACCATTGCTGGCAACTTTGTGAAAAACACCAGGTATGTGTAGACCATATGTATGCCATATTGACCCCCCATTACTAATGCTTCTTTCTGGATATCAGAGTATTCGAACCAAAATGTGTGGGTCCATGCATGGTCTACAGCCTTGTAAGGCTCACTGTCTGGATCATATTCAAAATTACCAAAGTACCATGCAATCAGGCCATTGGGAGTACCTTCAGGGCAAGATTTCGGAAGAGTAAGTACCTTCACTTTGATTTTGCCAAGGATAGTCTCCAATTGTGATCGTCATTCTTCAATGGTACCAGATTTTTCAGGCATTAAATTTCAGAATCAATACTAGAAGATGTATTAAGAGCACGAAGGTTCGCAGCTTTTATATTACAACCTATTCCTATTCTAACTCCACAGTGCACACTCAACTGGTCTTTCCATACTGGGGAAAGGGGCAGTGTGTGAACTGTGGGACCACAATACCATGAAGTGGATGACCAATTCAGAAGATGTGGTTCATAGGATCAGTCCTGTGGTTGCCCACTCCATTGATTAATTACATATGATTATCTTCAACCATGTAATATAATGGATTTAATCATATGTAATATTTTTTTAATAATAAGTAATGATTATTAGGCCCAGCCCTACCTGGAACTGAACCCTGATAGCTCTTGGGAGCTGTCAACGCATGGCAGAGCTGTCAATTCCCTCACCTCCAGCTTGAGCACTATCAGCTCTGAGATCTGAGCCCTTATCTTTGACACTGGGGGCATGAGCAGATTTTTAGTGTAAAAAGTGTGATAAAAATGCTTTTTCCTTACAGATTATTCATTCACTGTTCTGGTTGAAAAATCTCCCAAAAATGCTGCTTTTTTATCAAGTTTTTGGACCTGAAAATCTGATACATATTTCACAATTATAGGCGTGGGAAATGGATGTAAAATGTGAGAAATAATGAATTTACTTGTTGATTTCATGCCACAAAAGTGTAAGGACAATCTTGGTTTTCATTGACATTTTCAACAGAAAAGAACCAAAATTTATCCAAGATTTCATAGTAGAAAAAAGGTGAGAAAATTAGTAAAATATATGAGATTTTCATGAGATTTTTCAAAACTATTAGCCAATGAATAATCCAACATTTTTCTTTAGTTTTTGCTAGGAAAAACCTGATGGATAAATGTTTATCCCTTGGATAATCATTCACCCATAGGCAATATATAACAAGTTTTCTGAACCGAAAAGGTCATGAAAAAGTCAATGGATAAGAGTTTATCCCTTGGATAATCATTCACCCATAGGCAATATATAACAAGTTTTCTGAACTGAAAAGGCAATGAAAAAGTCCATGGATAAGAGTTTATCCCTTGGATAATCATTCTGCCATAGGCAGAACATTTACCCCATATGGAAGAATGATTATCCAAGGGATAAACTCTTATCCATTGACTTTTTCATGACCTTTTCGGTTCAGAAAACTTGTTATATATTGCCTATGGGTGAATGATTATCCAAGGGATAAACATTTATCCATCAGGTTTTTCCTAGCAAAAACTAAATAAAAATGTTGGATTATTCATTGGCTAATAGTTTTGAAAAATCTCATGAAAATCTCATATATTTTACTAATTTTCTCACCTTTTTTCTACTATGAAATCTTGGATAAATTTTGGTTCTTTTCTGTTGAAAATGTCAATGAAAACCAAGAGTGTCCTTACATTTTTGTGGCATGAAATCAACAAGTAAATTCATTATTTCTCACATTTTACATCCATTTCCCATGCCTATAAATGTGAAATATGTACCAGATTTTCAGGTCCAAAAATTTGATAAAAAAGCAGCATTTTTGGGAGATTTTTCAACCAGAACAGTGAATGAATAACCTGTAAGGAAAAAGCATTTTTATCACATTTTTTACACTAAAAATCTGCTCATGCCCCCAGTGTGAGGAGCAGTGAGTGCATAATTTATCAAAGCTGCAAAACCAGTCACATAAACTATTATCACATCTCTGCCTCATGCTTTACAATGGACCTGAGCAGAGACATACACCAGACTCATGCCAATCCAGCACTGCAGCTCCCTAGCTCTGGTGCCCACCATCAGCTTCTATGCAGACCTGCCTCCAC
Organism: Ramaria rubella; assembly: GCA_015039355.1. Lineage (NCBI taxonomy): Eukaryota > Fungi > Basidiomycota > Agaricomycetes > Gomphales > Gomphaceae > Ramaria > Ramaria rubella. The sequence goes on along the minus strand of MU134427.1, from coordinate 43,768 downwards.
ATCTGGGCACCACCACAGGCTCAGCACACATGGGCCACCACTCCCTCCAGCCCACCGTGACCGTCTACAACACTGCAATGACCAATGCAAATTGGTGCTCACCAGAACTCAGACACAGCACGACAACAACATCCCTGGGCTCGTCTCCACCGAAGCGGTAGGCTCAACTCATGGGCAGTTGTGGGACACGGGACTGGGTGGCAGCCACGCCTGTTCATCAGAGGATCTCTTGTGGTGGGATGCTGAGACATGCCGTCATCACATTCATCCTAGATTTCTCCTGACACTGCTCGCAGAGACCCTGCACAATGTGAACTACTTGCTCTTCTGGGTATCACTCACACCTTCCGATCTAGCATCCGCAACACTGTCAACGTTCCAACCACCAACGTGGGATGGCATTAGTATATACACAATGGAATGGAACTCTAGCCATGGGATGGTCTTGCTGCTGCCAGCTGTACAGGTGACGAACAGACGGTGAGCAAAAGCCAGGGATTGTAACAGTAGACAATGTACAAATACCGTGAAGCCACAGGAATGTCATCAGGTCATTTTTCCCATTCTGAAAGGCTTCTCCCTTGAAAAACCAAGACCAAATTTTGGGCTGTCGTTTCATGCAAAAATTTTTGTGTTTTGACTTAGGGTCAGGTGCTGATAGCCACTGATGAATCATGTGGCATTCATCTACGGCCAAAGGTTGTAGCTGTAAGGGGAACCCCATTTCATGTGGTTCTACACTTCTCTATTATCTCTTCTTCCTACCTATTCTTCCCCACTTCTCCCTTCCCCCCATCATCTCCCTTGCCCCTATCTTTTCGTTCAAGTTCGCTTACTTAAGCGCCCAGTTACATAACGGGATTGGATTCCAATCCCATTATGTAACTTGGCATCCATTCTCACTCACATGACACTGGGGGCATGAGCATATTTTTAGTGTAAAAGATGTGATAAAAATGCTTTTTCCTTACAGATTATTCATTCATTGTTCTGGTTGAAAAATCTCCCAAAAATGCTGCTTTTTTTATCAAGTTTTAGGACCTGAAAATCTGGTACATACTTCACATTTCTAGGCATGGGAAATGGATGTAAAATGTGATTGACTCATTGATTTCATGCCACAAAAATGCAAGGACAATCTTGGTTTTCATTGACATTTTCAACAGAAAAGAACCAAAATTTATCCAAGATTTCATAGTAGAAAAAAGGTGAGAAAATTAGTAAAATATATGAGATTTTCATGAGATTTTTCAAAACTATTAGCCAATGAATAATCCAACATTTTTCTTTAGTTTTTGCAAGGAAAAACCTGATGGATAAATGTTTATCCAATGGATAATCATTCACCCATAGGCAATATATAACAAGTTTTCTGAACCGAAAAGGCAATGAAAAAGTCAATGGATAAGAGTTTATCCCTTGGATAATCATTCACCCATAGGCAATATATAACAAGTTTTCTGAACTGAAAAGGCAATGAAAAAGTCAATGGATAAGAGTTTATCCCTTGGATAATCATTCTTCCATATGGGGTAAATGTTCTGCCTATGGCAGAACGATTATCCAAGGGATAATAAACTCTTATCCATTGACTTTTTCATTGCCTTTTCGGTTCAGAAAACTTGTTATATATTGCCTATGGGTGAATGATTATCCATTGGATAAACATTTATCCATCAGGTTTTTCCTTGCAAAAACTAAAGAAAAATGTTGGATTATTCATTGGCTAATAGTTTTGAAAAATCTCATGAAAAATCTCATATATTTTACTATTTTTTCACCTTTTTTCTACTATGAAATCTTGGATAAATTTTGGTTCTTTTCTGTTGAAAATGTCAATGAAAACCAAGATTGTCCTTGCATTTTTGTGGCATGAAATCAATGAGTAAATTCATTATTTCTCACATTTTAAATCCATTTCCCATGCCTAGAAATGTGAAGTATGTACCAGATTTTCAGGTCCTAAAACTTGATAAAAAAGCAGCATTTTTGGGAGATTTTTCAACCAGAACAGTGAATGAATAATCTGTAAGGAAAAAGCATTTTTATCACATTTTTTACACTAAAAATATGCTCATGCCCCCAGTGTAAGCACTTGTGTTACGTAACGGGATTGGATTCCAACCCCGTTACATAAACACAGTGCATTCGTTCTTCATTTTCCTTCGCATAAGCGCCCGGTTACATAACAAGATTGGATTCCAACCCCATTACGTAATCACAGTATGTCCCGGCGCTTATTTGCGTACTCCTTTAGGTAGTTATCTTGGCAGTGGGAACCTTAGGCTTTTCTCTTCGGATTCCCATCTGCTAGGTGTGTATCCTTGTATGTAGTCTTCTGTGAGCTTATATATCATCTTCGGATTCCCATCTGCCAGTGTGATATTCCACTTCCCCTGGAGGTTGCCCTTATAGTAGAAAAGCCTGACAACTTACTGGACCGGCTGCTGTTGCTATTGTCTCTGAATTGACTTCTTCAGGTGCATAGCAGTTCAGAACCCCTCTGGTACACTCTCTACATAGCACCCTATATTCTATCTATCTCCACTATGTCTACACCCATCTCTGAAGACCCTATTTCCTTTGATTTCCAAGCGGCTTACAATGAGCTTCACCAACATGTTGCTGTCCTAGAGACTGCCCTACGTGTTGAAAGAGAGGAGAAGGAATTGTTATCACAACAACTCCGGCAAACAGATGTCCAAGTACACACCTTGAACCATGATGTTGCCAACCTCATGACCACATCACTCTCCCCTCCCACCACTCACAAACATGCAACACCTGCCACTCCAGCTGACTTCAGTGGTGACAGAGAGAAAGGATGAGCCTTCCTAAACTCGTGCAAGCTCTACCTTGCCCTATGCCTGACCCAATTTGCCAATGATCATGCCAAGGTCCTCTGGGCCCTGTCATTCATGAAATCTGGTCGTGCCTCTTCATCTGCCACACACATCTTTGAGATGGAAACCAAAACTGGCAGGCCTACTCATCCTTCTTGGGCTTCTTTTGAAAAAGCATTCAAATCAACATTCTTCCTTCCTCATGAAGAGACTACTGCCAGGACCAAGCTTGAGTCTCATCAATATTATCAAAATTGTTGCACAGTTGATGATTACATCAATGAATTTGAGGAACTGGTCAAGAAGTCTGGGTATATGGAACAAGCCTCCCTGGTCATGAAATTTCGTCACGGTCTAGACCCCTCTGTCCAGAGTCGGATTGCAAATATGGTTGAAGGACACCCCTCAGACAATGACCTTTCTGAATGGTTTTCAGTGGCTAGGACAATTTCACAGGCATGTGCTGCCAATGAAGCGTTTCAAAGTGCTTCCCGTGGTACACCAAACACTTCAACCCGCCCCACCATAGTCTCTACTGGTCTTAACCACAGAAACCCACCCCCACCTCACCAATCAGACTTGGCACCACAACTTCAGCTAGCCCCACCTGCTGTCACCACAGTTGTTCAGCCAGTAGCAATGGAGGTAGATGCCACTCGTTGTCGTCAATCTAGTTCTCTTGTCTGCCATAGGTGTGGAAAACCAGGCCACTTCTCTAGAGAATGTCCTCAAGCCTTTGATGTTCGTACCATGACTGCAGAAGAGAAGGAGGAATGGATCGCCCCCTTGGTGTCATCTGCTGATCATAAAGCTGCAAGCCCTATCAAGGAGGATGGTCCAGAGCCTCAGGAAGAAGAAGAGGATTTTGTGTTGCACAGTAGGTGAATAGTGTGCCCCTGCTGCCAATTTCCAATCATTTTGCTCCACTGCTGTATAATCAGGTAAATGATGAATATACAGATTCAGAACCTGATTCCTCAGCTACGGAGACCAAAATGCTAGACACACAACCCTTAACTCCTTTCCAACCTCTTACTCGCTTTCGTCATAAAAAATGGGAACGAAACCTTCCTGGACAGTATGTTGTTGCTTCCACCCCAGGCCCAAACTCCCTCTCTCTCCCAGTTGAGGTTCAAACCACAGACACAGCAGAGATCAAGTCGGTTTGCGCTCTACTTGACTCTGGTGCCACTGGCTTGTTTATCGACTCAGGATTTGTTAAGGAAAACCGCCTCACTGCACGACCACTCTCTCGTCCTATTCCTGTGTACAATGTTGATGGCTCACCCAATGAATCTGGATATATCACTGAAGTCGTTGATCTAATTCTGCGGTACAAAGACCATTCTGAGAGAGCTGTGTTTGCTGTTATGCACCTAGGGCATCAACGTATGATCCTTGGCTACACATGGCTTCGGGACCACAACCCAGAAGTTGACTGGAAGTCTAAAGAAGTACAGATGACTCGGTGTCCTCCCCAGTGCCATACATGTCACAACATCATCAAGGAAGAACATCAGAAGGCCCTATGACTGCGCGCCTGCTGTATTGGTCCTTGCCCTATTCTCATGCATGATTCAGATGGATCAACAGCTGAAGAAGAACTCCTCCTGAGTCAACAGTATGGGGGTGATTCTGAAATGGCTGAAGGCACATCTAATGAGGCCATAGAAGAGGGTGACTGCATTCTAGTCGCTATGCTCCCTCCCCAAGCTGAGTTCATTCATGCTTCTTCAACAACATCCCAACACCTTGCAGAAGCAGCCTGGCGCAACTCCCAACCTTCAGACACTCTTCCAGACTACCTGTCTGATTACGAAGATGTCTTTGAAAAGGAGTCATTTGACAAGCTTCCAGAACGCAAACCATGGGATCATGCCATCGAGTTAGAACCCAGAGCCAACCCCAGAGCCTCACCCAAGGTATACCCCTTCTCTCCAGGAGAGCAGGCTGAATTGGACAAATTCCTCGAGGAGAATTTGAGCACAGGACACATCTGACTGTCGAAGTCACCAATGGCCTCACCAGTGTTCTTTGTCAAAAAGAAAGATGGTGCCTTACGGTTTGTCCAAGACTATTGAGTGCTGAATGCAATGAGAATCAAGAATCGCTACCCTCTTCCTTTGATTTCTGACCTTGTCAACAGCCTACGAGGGGCCCACTACTTTACTAATCTTGATGTTCGTTGGGGTTTTAATAATGTCAGAATCAAAGAGGGTGATGAGTGGAAAGCGGCGTTCAGGATGAATTGGGGACTGTTTGAACCTCTAGTGATGTTCTTTGGCCTCACTAACAGCCCTGCCACTTTCCAGACTATGATGAATGACATCTTCCATGACCTCATTGCTGAAGGTGTCATATGCATTTATCTGGATGACATTCTGATATGTATAGTACCATGATGAAATAAACACAAAGAGAAAAAATGTGTATATGAGAGCAACAATGTGTATAATGTACATTTGGCAGTACACAGCTTTGAATATACAAAGAACACAGGGAAATAACTGCCAAGTTATTAATATACAGGAAACAATAAGATGTAAATACTGGTAATAACATAGAATTATGGAAGGATCACTTGATAGACAATCAACTATACCTTGGTAGCAAGGGTGTGTCAGGGTGACAAACATAGGGGAATCGGCCTCTGTCATGTGGAGCAGTGACCTATTTCACAAGTATTTATACTGGTTCAGCTATCTGCCAATGTCCCAAACATCCTTCTGTTGTTGCTGTGGTGGATTTAGTTAAAGACCTGTCTGTTTCAAAGTCTTGTCATGTGATAGTATTACATTAGCACCAGTACTGTAAGGGGAACTCCATGCTCACCTTCAGCATATCACTAGGCTTGCATGCTTACTATAGACTATAGTGTAGTTCCTACTCTATGATCTAGTAGACTCCTGGGGAGTGTGTACCCGGTATCACAACCTTTATCTTAGTCCATCCCCAACCTATCATGGATATGTGATAGACCTAACACTCTATCTTTAGTTATATTTTGACAGGTTATCTCAAGTATCTCCAATTGGTAGATAGTGCTGTGCATATTGATTGGATTTGGTTGATAGCCTTTAGACATGTTTCCTATCTAGATGCCCCTGGTCTCCACAGGTCTATATAAGATAGCTCATGTATATTCGCTATCCTTGTTACACACTTGGGTTAGAGGCATTCATCTTGTTGTCCATTAACATCCCCTTACAAGTACCACATAATGCACAAGTGGCTAATTTCATATTTGTATTCATATTTGTTCGTAATGTATATGTAGAGGGTGTAGGAAAGGGAGAGAGATGTAGGAATGGGATGATATGCAGAAATGGAAACAGAAACGACAAAATATAGATCTAGACATGGGAAGAGACGTACCAGAGGCTCGAAGGCTCGGAGGCTCGGAGGATGTGGAGAAATGGGGAAATGGGGATTGGCTGGGGGTTGTCAGTTTGAACTTTGGGTGGGGTTTTGAGAGTGGGTAACGGGTTCGAGACTGTTTTTTTTTTTTTTTTTTTTGAGAGAGAGAGAGCGGCGGGGTTCTGGTGTGGGGCGTCTGGATTTGAGCTGAGGCTTGATGTTGAGTTGGAGTTTGAGGTTGGGGACGGCTTTGAGACGGCTTTGAGGTCGGCATGGATTGGGGGTTGAGGTTGGGTTCGATATCGACCTGGATTGGGGGTTGAGGTTGGGTTCGATATCGAACTGGACTTCGAGGTCGAGATCAGCTTCGGTATGTATCGGGCTGGACTTTGAGATCGAGCTGGACTTTGAGATCGAGCTGGACTTCGATATCGATATCGATAATGACTTTATTGACGTGGAGGTCGAGGTCGGCTCCGAGACGGGCTTCGGGATTGAACTAGACTTTGGGATCGAGACGGACTTCGGGATCGAGCTGGACTTCGATATCGATATTGACTTGGAGGTCGAGGCCGAGGCGGTGTTGGATGGGGGGATCATGTCCTCCGAGTCGTCTGTGTCCTCGCTCGTGTCCTCGTTCGTGTCCGTGTCCGTGTCCATTCCAGTATGATTTTTTTTTTAATTGATTTTTTTGAGCGAGTGTGCGTTGTGTTGAAGTGTGTCAGGGTCTGGATAAATGATTGTTGCTGGCTCTATGATGCTTGCTGTTTGCGTTATTTTTGGGTTTTGGGTCGTGGGGTATTTTTGGGTCTGGGGTATTTTTGGATGGATGGGGGATGGTGGGGGGAGTGAATGGGGGAATGAATGGGGTGGTATTTTTAGGTTTTTTGGGGGTGATTTTAATTGGGGCGTGGTGACGAGATAGAACTTGAATTGTGGATGAAGGAGGGGAGAAGTGAGGGCATGACAGGGATGACAGGGATGACGGGTATGATGGAGATGGCGGGTATGACAGGGATGACGGGTATGATAGAGATGACGAGAATGAAATGAAATGCCAGTGGATGGGCTTGAGTGAAGGGGGAGGCGATGAATAATGCAATGGGACGAGATGGGACGAGATGGCTTGAGGATGGGAAGGGAAAGGGAAGGAAAGGGAAGGAAAGGACGTGTGTGGGCACTGAGTGACGTGACGTGTCGATGCGGGTACGGGGACGGAGTCGGAGGGTGGATGGGCAACACGTACATATATCGATGTTGTGACGCGACGCGATGCGGGCGATGCAGTGCAGCGCTGCGTAGTGTGGATGAGCGAGCGAGTTTGGGGGGTTAATTTTTTAATTAATTTTTCGTTTTTGTTATAATTTCTTTTGTTCTCCTTTCTTTCTTTCTTTCTTTCTTACCTTTTCCTGTTTTCTGCTTCTGCTTCTGCTTTTTTTGGAGGGGGGTCGGGACGAGGATCCGGGTGAGGTTAGGGTGATTACAGCAGGGGAGGCGCAGGGCGGGCGTCAGGAGGGGGAGGAGGAGGACTAGACGTGTCTGGGGTCATGGCTGGGATGTGCGGAGAATGAGGGAGTGCTGTGAATGCTCGCGTGTGCGTGCCGGTGGGTGCGGGACTGAATGGGACCCAAAGGAGGGTAGATAGATACTACGTAGAAAGGAATGGCTCCCAAATGGGGGTAGAGATGGCTCCCAACGGAGAGACAGCGAGCGTACCCTAGGCTACCCTAGGCTACGTACCGTGGGCTCGTTTGGCGCGCAGCGATTCGAGAAGGGGGTCTTGGCGAGAGCCGGGTAGATAGCGGTGGCAGACGCGTGTCGATAGAGTAGGCGTGGCGAGCGGGAAGCAGGCCTTTGGCATCTTTGGATATTCAATATTGAGATGTTGGAGCGTGCATTGGTGTGCAGGTTCGCACGGTGATTGTGGGGCGAAGGTGGGTATCTGGGGTTGTATCCTGATCCTGCCTGAGCAGAGCATCCCAGAAGGGTGTTCGACTTGGCGAATCCTAGGATGGTAGGAATGTATGTATGCATTCGTCGTCTTCGTGGTCTTCGTAGAATGGGGGTAGGCGCAACGGCAGCTTGGCAGACAACGTGGAGGTGTGGGAAGACAGCCAAGGGCGGCTAGAGCGGCTCGCGCGAGCCGCGAAGAGGCTGGCCTTCTTTCGCGATGATGGGGAGGATGGACGGGCAGGGTCTTGGAGGGCGAGTTGACGAGGGCTGTGGCTGCAGTGGCAGGAATGGACTTGTCAGCGAGAGGGATCCTTCTGGCGGAGTTTGTGCCGGGGTGGATATAAGGAGGTGACAGCCACGCACGGTGACAGCACCAGTGACACACCATGTCTCCTGTTCCCTCCGATGCGTCCATAGACACCCCGGCCCCGCCCAAGGAACGGCGGTTCAAGCTGAGCAGGTGAGCAGTGATCGTTGTCTGCCGTGACGTGACTGACGTGCCCAGAGCGTGTGACCGCTGTCGCCGGCGCCGCATCAAGTGTGACGAGGGCCACCCGTGCCAGTCGTGTCTCTCGTCCCACTCGCCATGCACCTTCGAGGAACCGGGCAAGCGCACCCAGCACGCAAAGTCAAAGTGAGAAACAGCGTCCACATCCCGAGTAGCCACTGACCCACGCCCGACCCACGCCCCAGACGCACCGCCACCCTCGAAGACCGCATGCACCACCTCGAGACCCTCATCCACTCCATCCCGACCACCGTCTTCGACCCCGCCGCCCCCCGCCCGGCCTCCGAGCCCCAGTCGCCCAGCGACGCCCTCGGCCCCGTCTTCCCCTTCCCCACGCCCTCCCCCGCCGGTGTCCCGCCCCCGCCCTCTCCCTCGCCGCCCTCACCAACCCCGCCCCGCACTTCCCGCCCCCGCCCTCCCCGTCTCCTTCGCGTCCCTCCTCCCCGCGCACCCCACCAGCCCCCGCCCCGCCCTCGCCCCGTCCTACATGTACTTTGACGAGCAGGGCTGCAAGCGCTGGCAGGGCGAGACGTCTGGCCTGCCCCTCCTCGACCTCCTCTTCGACCGCGCGCAGGGTGGCCGCGCCCGTACACACGGCCGCCCCGAGTGGCACCCACAGCCCGCGCCAGACAGCCCCGCAGAGCAGGACGACTCCGCGTCCGTCTCGCCCGCCGAGTGGTTCCCCGACCGCGTCGCGAGCCACGCCGACATCAACCCCGAGACCCTGTGGAAAGTCATCACATCGTGCATCTCCCCAGACCTCATGGACACGTGCGCACCCCGTCTCCTTCCCTCACCGCTCCCACTCACACACACACCCGCCAGCCTCGTGCAATGCTACCTCTCCACATCATACTACCTCATGCCCTTCCTCCACGTCCCCACCTTCCTCGCCGTACGCACCCCCTTCCCTCCCTCGCGCCCTCCTAATCGCTAATCCCCCCCCCCCCCGCAGGACTACGGCAACCCCCTCAAATGGGGCGAACCCGGCTTCGCCTCCTTCATCCTCGCAATGTGCTGCCTCTCCTCCCGCCACATCGACGACCCCCGCGTCCGCGCCCCCTCGCCCCCGCCCTCCCCCCTCCCCAGCACCCCCACAAGCCCCGCACCGCCCCCACCACGCCCCCGGGCACCGACGCCGGCACCCGCTGGTTCGACCTCTTCACCCGCCTCCGCACCCTCCCCCCCGCCGACCGCCCCACCCTCTACACAATCCAAGCCGTCCTCCTCGCCGCCATCTACGCAATCGGCCTCGGCAAGCTCTCCAAGGCCTTTGCCCTCCTCTCCGAAGCAGTCACCCTCTCCTTCGACGCGGGCCTCCACCGCTCCACCGCGCAGTACGCCGCGTTCACCCCGCTCGAGGACGAGATCCGCAAACGCACCTTCTGGGCCGTCTACATCTGGGACAAGCAGGCCGCCGCCGCCTTCGGGCGCCCGCCGCTCCTCCGTCTGCGCGACTGCGACGTCGGCGAGCCCGCCGTGGTCGACGACGAGTTCGTGACTGCCGAGGGCGTGGGGAGGCAGCCCGAGGGCCGCCCGCCGAGCTGCATGGAGGCATTCGTAGCAACAGTGCGGTACTACACCGTCCTCGAAGCCGTCCTCGACCTCCCGCCCTCCCCACAGCCCTCCTCCCCCTTCCTCCTCCGCGCCTCCGCCCTCCTCGCACACACACAACCCACACACATCAACCCGCACTCCCTCTCCCAGCACACACTCCCCGCCCACGCCCTCCCCCCACACACACACGCCTCGCACCCAACCCTGCACGCAGCCCACCACCTCCTCACGTCCCTCCACCACGCCCTCCCCGCGCACTGGGCACACACCCCCGCAACGCTCGCGAGCGACGACGTCATCCGCGTCACGCAGGCCGTGCGGCTGTACTGTCTCGAGCGCTTCGTGATGCTGCTTATTTGGAGGAGGCGGTGGGGGGGCGTGCTTGGCGCGAGGGGCGCGGGTGCGCCTGGGGTTGGGGGTGTGGGGGGCGTGGGGGTTGGAGTTGGGGCTGGGGGCGTTGGCGGGGAAGGAGGCACGAGCGGGGAGACGACGATGGGCGCGGAAGAGAAAGACATGCTCCGCGCGTGCTACGCCTGTGCGCGCGAGCTCGTCGCTGCGCACCTCCACACGGCGACCAAGGGGCTCATGACGTACTGTACGTGTCTCGTGTCTCCCCATTCCCCTCCTCCCTGCCTCCCCACGCCCCCCTCCCTCCCACTTCCCTTCACACACACCCACTAACCCCCCCTCCCACCCCACAGACGGCGTCCACGTAATCCACCAACTAACCCAAGCAGGCCGCACCCTCGTCGCCGTCATCCTCGCCGCAAAACACGAGCACGAGCACCCTGCCACCCCGCCCCTCAACCTCACCCTCACCCCCCAAAACGAGAGCGACTCGGACCGCGACCGCGAACACGAACACGGCTCCCCTCCCACGCCCAATCCCGCCCCCACCTCACACTCCAACACCACCTCAAACACCACCCCAACCTCAAACACCACCCCAACCTCAAACACCCCCCAGGCACATCCTCCCCCCTCCACCCCCTCATCCCCCCCGCCCTCGACGCGCTCCGCTCGTGCGTCGAGCTGCTGCGGAGGTTCGGCGGGCGTTATGTGTGTGGGCTACGGAATGGGGAGCTGTTGGAAGAGTTTTGTAGACGTAAGTGTCCTTCTTTTCTGTAGTTTTGATCATTATTGTTTTTGGTTTTTCTGTTTTTTTTTTTTTTTTTTTTTTTTGTTTGGTTTTGCGGCGTTCTCGCCTCTATCCCTCACGCCCTACATTCCCCTTTACTCCACATCCCACGTCGCATATATACTTTTACTAACTACCCCCCCCCACAGTCTCACAAATCCCCCTCTCACTCTCAACGCCCTCGTCCCCCTCCTCGCCCTCCACCCACCCCCACCCAACATCCCACACAGCACCCCACACCCACCTCCACACAACCACCACACACCCAGCACCCACCCGTCCCCCTGGCTACGCCCCGTCCAAAAACGCAAACGGCACGGCACCCGCACCCGCACGCCCACGCCCCCCGCACCGCGCTCGACGGGGTCTGCGGAGTCGTGTGAGAGTTTGGGGGGGTTTGGGGCCCTCTTGGTGGCAACGGGATCAACGACAATATAAACGGCAGCACGACGAGCCCGCATCACTCGCATTCCCACTCCCACTCGCGCACGAACTCGCACGACGATTTCTTGGGGCAGCGGGCGCGTTCGAGGGGGGGCGAGTATCTTGATCTTGATCTTGACCTTGACTTGGATTTGGACTTGGATTTGGATCTGGATTTGGAGTTGGAGTCGAGGTTGGAGTTGGATTTGAGGGAGGGGGGGGGACTGCGCATTCGAGTCCGGGGGAGGGGGAGCGGGGTGGTGGATTGGGTGAGGGGGGAGGAGGAGGCGGGGAGGGGTTCTGGTGTGTTTTTTGGGGGGTGAGGGGTGGGGATGGGGATGTGGAGATGGGGGAGATGGGGTTTAGAGGCCATGGCGAGCATCAGGGCTTGCAGCACTCCTCGCACGCGCATGAGCACCATAACTCGCACTCCTCACATTCGCATTCCTCACACGCGCACTCGCACCACAATTCGCACCCGCACGCACACCACCCCACAGCCTCGGATCTCTACCCCGACTCTGCATTCACGACAGCGACGGCGGGTGGTGGTGGCGGTGGCGGCGGCGGCGGCGGCATATCGCCCTCGGAGCTCGTCACGCTGCTGGGTGAGAACAGCTTTGACGTTGCGGCGATGATGTTTGCGGCGCAGGAGGGGGGGGAGCGGGAGGGTGTGGGGGGTGGTGGGGGGGGCTTGATGGTGGGAGTGGGGGGGGGGCGGTGGGGGGTGGGGATGGGCGGGATGGATGTGTTTGGGGGGTGTCATGCGCTTGGGGGGGGTGGGCTTGGGGGCGGGATGGGGATGGGGATTATTGCGACGCCGTAGCGGGCTTGGGGGTGTGTGGTGTGCGTGGGTGGTTTAAGGTCGTTTTGTTTTATATCTTGTTAAAGTGTTTATGGACGGCAGGACGGACGGACGGACGGTGTGGTGTCTTTGTTTCGATAGCTTGAGGGGTGTACTGGGGTGGGGGGGATATGTTGTACGTGCTGGTGTAGATGTGGTGTTTGTGTTTGGATTGGATTGGATGTTTGTAGCGTCATAGTAGGATCAGAATGAAGAAGTTTTTGCGTCTCTGTGATGTGTGTATTTTTTGATTTTGGGTGTGCTGGCTTGTGTATGGATCGTACTTGTCTGATCATGAGGAGTCGAGGGTGATTTTTAATTCTCCCTTAATTAGTACTCGGACAGGTACGATCCGCCGTTTGCTCAATACAAGTATGGGAAGTACCCCGATATATAATACAGCAATCGTGCCCTCATTAATTCGTCGGTGATGCTAGCTAATTACACAAGAGCCGTCTTCAAGTTCTACATATGATACAGAAATCTGCTATGTTGGTGTTTAGAATCTGGGTGCACGCAGGTATTGAGAAGGTAAAGATAAAAACGGTAATGGTGTTGGAAATGGAGGTTTGAACGTTCACGGACGAGTCTTATACGGGGATCGGGGTGTTCGAACGTTCTTGGGCGCGGGATCGATGAGGTTGAAACTTGAGCTAGGTTGAAGCTGCCGCGTACAAAATCTTCTTCTGTTTTTGAGGAGCTTAACTTCCCATTCTCGGGACCACGTATGGAAGTATAAGTGTGTGTTGGTCTATAGTGCGAGTGACACTGACTATTTCATTCTACTTGACGCGCTGGACTTGGAGGTACGGTGTTTTTTACTAGTGCGACTTGAATATTCCTGCGCGTGCCAGGACTCACTCGTATTCGGTTCTGAATCCGGACCCTCCTGAAGGTTCCCCGGCTGAGTCTTGCGTTGTCTACTTGACCTATATGTACTGGCGGAAAGGCGAGCAGATGGATCAACCAACTTGAGTATAGAGACGTCATACTTGTAGCCCCCTTCAATAAAAATTAGAAATTTGTACTGGAGTCTCTGAAGGATATATCCAGACTTCGAAAGGCAAACGGGCTGCGAGTAATTGACTCAAGTACTGACTCACGGTAAGCTGAGAAGTGTAAATTGCACTGCACGGAAGGTCGAGCTAGGAGGTCCGGGATATTTGTTTTTATGAATATTACATAAATAAACATCATTAGAACATATTTTTCTTGAAATGTTACGGGTATACAGTCTCGTGGGGAGCAGTTACGGCTGCAGGTTTCTCTCCAGGACAAATTAAATTATTAGGGTCTTCGGCGTACCGTGTACGGGACCCCGGGACGGGCGCCGGCGTCGGGCGTCTGAGGGCAACAGTCAACATTCGCACGACATTCAGTGAGGATACGCGTGAGATCACTGGCTTGACTCCCGAGCTGCTCCCGAGCTCGCTGATGTCCATGCTGCCGCCCATCCTCAACACAAACACGGACACGGACTGTATACTGACGCGTCGTCGTCGAGGCAACACCAACGAATCCCGATCAGTGTAACTTTGACAGTTGTTTCACGGTGACGGCGCTGTGGGTCCTTGACCTTGGGATTGGGATTTTCGACTTTGGACTTTTTTGGTCCTTGGCGAGGGAGACGATAGATGCGATTGAGTTGCATGGTCTGGGTTCGAGGTTCTTGGTAAGGTGAGTACGTATCTTCGTTTCGTTTCCCTGCTACATAGCCTCAGGCGCAACGCAGCCGATACAGCTCTCATGCGAACAATATCATCCAATATGACGTTCACGCTCCTCTCGTCCTTAAAAGGTGGCCTCCATACTTTGTGCAGCCCCACGTCGGCGCACACGCGTGGAGACTAGAATCAAACTCTGAAGCCTCCTTTCGAAGTAGAAACCGCGACTGCGCCGCTCGCACGCTTCTGGACACACTTGCAGGCTCGTGGCACATCCGGCGCCGTTAAGAATCACTCCGCGTCCCAGGTTCCAACTCCCAACCGGGATGATGTCAATGATGGAAGTACACTGGTGTTGCCTTTATCGAGACCACGCCGTGTGCCAGCCCCATCTGTGATTCTGCTATCCGATCCTGTCCCGTTCCCACCGTCCCTGAGAACCTCTTGGTCGTCGTGTTACTTGAGCACTTATCGGTATCGGTATCATCCTGGAGTCGATGCGAGAAACTGGATCCCAGGACGTCGAATCCATCACGAACACGAAACTTGGACCCGTGTAAACTCGTGTAAACCTACCGGCCGGTGTCTCGCGTGGATTTAGGATTTTAGACTTAAGACTCGACGTTTGGTTTTCCCATCTGCAGCCTTGGTCTTGGTTCCGGGATCGTCGTGCTCGATTTGGATGTCTCCGTGTAAATCAGATGAGCTTGAGCGTTCCCTTGCCTGTATGTCCAGATTCTATGCCTTTATCGTTGGCAACTATCAAGAACCAAACTTGAAGGCCGATTTTAAAATTGGGTCTGTTCGTATCTGGCTTGATTCTCACCGTATCCCGTTTGCATTCGCGACAGGTTTGCTCTCAGGGAGATTGTTATCCACGCTGCAGCCGGATTTGGTCGATCGTTGAGAGGTAGGTTTACCCTATTCCGAGTCCGTGCCCACCGGCGGTAATGTCAAAGCTGGGAAACTTGACACATTGTCTGGTCTAATGTTGCGCACAGATGTCCTGGACTAGCCTGGACTACCTCGATGCTCGATGAACGTCCTCCAATCCGAGGCGAACCGTGCATTATCTAAGCAATCTTGCCCTCGCTTCCTTGGGTCCATTGTGTTTTCATTTACGTTTAGATGTGACGGTGCATCAGCGGGATGGACTTACGTATTAATGTCGAGGACTTGTAGGCGCACCGACGCGCTCAAGTAAATGGAGTGAGCATCGCAATTCTGTTTGTGTCGTGATGGGACTCTCTTGCAAGCCCAGGGTATGGTCGATAAGCAATTGAAACCCTGAACACCGATTATGCCAACAATCTGGTTGCGATTGGATTCGAATTCGAAGAGATGCTTGCAACTAGTTGATTTTATTTTGTTCTCGGAATGACAGGCAATGATTAGCTATCATTGGGCCGAAATATGCATTTGGCTGTGCATATGAAGATATGTCAGGTGTAATGAAAACTCTTATGTGTATGGTGGTGAGATTAAAATTCTTAGCTCACAGTGTGGAATAGAAAAATACTCGAGGAATCCAGGAGTAACTTCAGATTCAGTTAGAATTACTCCTAAATAGTAATGTGGGGTAATGTTCCATTTTGGATTACTCCTAGATCACTCCTCAAATTAAACTAAAATCACTCCAACATTCATCTTTGGGTGGGCTGGCACTCTCTGGCTGCTTTGGGGAGAACAATTCCTGTAGCTAGAGAATCCCACTCAATAAACAGTTTTTTTTTTTGGGAATGACATGTGCATATATATCAAGAACATTAATTACATGAATAGGGGGCTTGTCAGCCACCGATTCTTACGCACTCACTATTTCCCTTCCTGCTTCTTGCCCTTTCCCTGCCCCCCCCCCCCCCCCCCCCCTTGCTTCACCAGCTTCTTCCAAAAGGTCCCTGAACAAGAAAACTATTTGATAACATATGTGAGGGACATACACACAGCCTGAAAGCTTGTGTACATACCATGGCAGCTCCACTTGCAGCAGGGAATATTTCGAAGGTGGCTATGCTATTGAGGCTCGCAGGACGGGAAGAACAATTGTCAGTTATGAGCAAGACATGAGAGCAACAAGAAAAACATGTTAAAAGCTTACAAGCCACTACTGCAAAGCTCATAGAAGAAAATACTGTCATGGAACACCATCTTGTAGAACACGCCTCAAAGATTGATTGTCATGTGTGTGAGTTTCAGGTTTGGGTTGAAGACCATGACCATGAGGCAAGCAAAAGTGACGAGGAGGGGGAAGCTGAATCAGATGTAGAACTTGCAGGAAGCAGGTGATAGCAGTGAAGGCATCCAAGGAGGCTGCCAATAGCAATGCTTTAAAAGTGAGTCTCACCATGGTTGTGAACAATGACTTAAAAGAGTTTATTTTAGACTTGTGTTAATGTGATTACTTGCCAACTTCAAGGGATAGCCACATGCACTTCTAAGCACCTATGTAATTATCAGCCAGAGCTCATGGATGAAGAACATGACTAGCCAGTAACAGGAACTATCTACCTTTGTTTCAACTTTGACAAAGCTTATGACAATGCCTATAACCACAAGTTCACACTGGAAGCATCAGCAGATTTTTAGTGTAAAAAATGTGATAAAAATGCCTTTCCCTTACAGAGTATCCATTCACCATTCTGGTTGTAAAATCTCCCCAAAATGCTGCTTCTTTATCAAATTTTAGTCCCTGAAAATCTGGTACATATCTCCCATTTCTATGCATGAGAAATGGATGGAAAATGTGAGAAATAATGGATTTATTCATTGATTTCATGTCACAAAAATGTAAAGACAATCTTAGTTTTCATTGACATTTTCAACAGAAAAGAATCACAATTTATCCATGATTTCATAGTACAAAAAAAGTGAGACAATTAGTAAAATATATGAGATTTTCATGAGATTTTTCAAAAGTATTGGCCAATGAATGATCCAACCTTTTTCTTTAGTTTTGGCAAGGAAAAACCTCATGGATAAATGTTTATCCAATGGATAATCATTGACCCATAGGCAATATATAACAAGTTTTCTGAACCAAAAAGGCAATGAAAAAGTCAGTGGAAAGAGTTTATCCCTTGGATAATTATGCCTTAGGAGGATGAAGTCCAACAGGAATCGTTCATACCGTCCTGTAGGATATCAAAAGTTCATCTGCCGTTTTATATTGTCTTTCCCATGAATAGCATTAGGTATTAGCTACAGTACTCACACGATTACAAAATTGTTCGAACTCCGTTTTGGATATCACATAAGGATACTCTGATGATAACTACATGCTGGTGGTCAGCTCCCACTGGATTCATGGTCTCGGTCATTGCATGGACATTGTGTACCCTAATTGAATAGATATGTATGCAGTAGTTTCTACAATCTTTGTTTTTTCTTCTTTGCGAGCATACCCGGGTTTTGTAGTTGGATATTGATGATGTAATCACACTTCCACCTGTTCGCCATTACCCTGTGTCTGGAGGGCTGTAGCTAGCATTGGACATTCTGGATTAGATGTGAGTTAGTCCTCTCCAACTGCTTGATGGCTTTACTGATTGTATGCTGGTGCAGATGATTATTAACCCCCATCCCTAATGCATACCGGCCGTTGTATGTCATCTGGATGGTGCTCTTCTCTGTTATTCTGGTGCCATAGGTGGATCTAACTTTGTCTATGTGTACTCATGTCTGAGAAGACCAGCTGGAGGGGTGTAAGGAGGGCATGGGGGAGGGCTGGGTGCGGGTGCGTGTCTTATAGACAAGTTTGTGCAGGTCCCAAGGAAGTATAAGGAGAGGTTGAATGAGGTTATGGTCCTAGACAATGAATGCTGCAGGCTTTGTGGATTTTGGTGACATTCATTCCATCTTATGCATTTGTATTGCATAGGAGGACAACCGTAGCCCTGCTTTTAATGTGAGCTCTTCCTCTTTCCTTCTCCCTCTAGACCTCCTGCCAAGCTTCTGGGATGAGTGGTCTCATTGTGCTCAGTGCTGCACCCCAAGTAGTGTTTACCTATCACAACAGCCTCAGTGGTCGCTTGACAACTTTGTGCTCTGGAAGCTGTCTTCCAGCTGCTAGTCTAGGCATCGCTGTTTCTCTGCCAATGGCTGTAAGGTTGCTTTGGTTGAATTTACTGAACTCTTCCATATTTCTCTTGTCCTCGTCCTTGTCGCAAACTCCTTGCATTGATGAGTCTACTCCATGTCTCATGCAGTTGGCTGCACTTATAACCTTTTCTAGTGCAGCTGGCAATCTATATTGTTGGCCTTGCTAGTATCCAATTTTGGCAAGGT